>JAVSBS010023109.1:0-20489 GCA_033124195.1 Coracias cyanogaster
CTTTAAACTAGGCTTGAAGGGGGAAGGGCATAAAACCAGGCTCACTAGAGATGAGCCTAAGGACAGCCTTCAGACTATGTCCTACTCGAGGTGGATAATGGTGGTACAAGGGACAATAATAACACAAGGCTCACTAATGAGTTAGGAACCACGGAAGTGGCCAGGAATGGTCAGATAGCAGGAGTGAAAACTGGTGGCTTAACTCCCTCTCTGAAATGCTTATATACCAATGCACGGAATATGGGAAATAAGCAGGAGGAGTTGGAGATCTGCCTTAGATTGCATGACTAGGATATAGTTGCCATCACTGAAACATGGTGGGAGGGCTCCTGTGACTGGAATGTTGTCGCGGATGGCTATGAACCCACAGTTCAGCTGTGTCCTTTTTGAGATAAAGAGACCAGAACTGCAGACAGTGCTCAAGGTGCAGAAGAACCAAGTTCTCATCGCTGACTAAGAATGCTTAGAGCCCATCATTTAATATGAAAAGCGGAAGACTGAGGGATATTTTTCCCCCGACTTTCCCTACAAAACCTATTTTAAATCTGTGTAAACAGAATGTCATTCAAAAACTCTTCCTTTTATCCCACAGCTGCTAAGTTTTCTTTGGTGAAGAATTTTGTTAAAAGTTTTTTGGAAAATCCAACTTCAGTTACACCAACCAGATCAGCCTTACTCACATGTTTGTTCTGACAGCCTCAGAGAACTCAAAGCAGCAGCCCTGGCCAACCATTCTTTTATCGATGTGCTGACCTTTCCGAGTCGATCATCGTTACCCAGGTGACGACTAATTCTACTGTTTAATTTTCTGCTACTTTGCCCAGTGTGAGCATCAGGTTTACAGGACGGCAGCATAAAAGATCCTCATTGAAACCTTTCTAAGGAACCTGCCACTCTGTAGTCTCAAGTCAGTTTTAAGTGGTGTGAATTACCAACTATATCATATAAACTCTCCTTCATTCTTGAATACTGCCAGAAGTCCTGGGTGAGTTTCACCTTTCCCAGGTTCTGTGTTTCTATTTATGATGACAACACATTCCTCACACTTTTACAGTCACCCAAGTTTCACACAGATCCTATTCTGAGACCCAGAACAGCTCTAGCAGTGGAATTTCCTCTGTTTCAGTGAGGACTAATACACATAATTAAATTTAGCTTATCTGTAACAGCCTCATCTTCTGTGAACATTTAATCTTCTGTGAACATTTTCCAATTACAAGTCTTCCCAACTAAGACTCAGTTCATATACAGCTTAAGGGTCCATTTTCAAACCACTCCACTCATTAAAACAGGTTTGTGCACTGATACTAGAAACTCCATTCCTTTATAACACATTTACCTTTTTTCAGTTTCAAACAGTAACATTTTCAACACTAAAGAAGTTCACAAACACTAACTAAGCATTGTATAGACATGGTTTTGTACTCTTTCTTCTTTTTACCTTTTTCTCCTGATTCTTCAGACGTTCCTGAAGTTCCTTCTTCTCTTTTTCAAGCTGTTCAACTTGTTTAGCCATAATAAAGTCAGGATCCAGTTCTTCAAGATCCTAGAACCAGGTAAAGTTATCAATACAAAGTAAAACAAACAAATGCGGTTTATTTATTTAAGCTCTCTACAGCTTCCCCCTTAACTTTTAAACTAATTTGCTTCAGAAACACTCTCAGTTTCTTTTCCTCTTCTTCGTGTATTATTTTTTAAAAACTCTCTAAAGCATTTGTATCTTGATTTTTAACTGAGACACAGTCCAGGTACTACAAAACCGGACCTGCAGATCTATTTTGTATTTCAGATACTGTTTAAACAACAAGGGGAAAAACCCAAAACACAAACCAGCTGGATTTAATTCCTCCAGGTAAAAAAAGGTCCTATCCAAACCCAGAATTAAAAGTTTACATACACTGTTGAGCAACTTAAATATTTAAGTGTCATCTGTTTCATTTTTAGAGACTGTTTGTAAGACCTAGCTGGTCTTATAAACTAGTAAAACAGTATAAAACTAGTAAAGAACATGAAATTCAAGCAGCCTGGCAATGTAACACCAAAAGCATAAAAAAACCTCCCCTCAAAACTTCAATAATAGGTTGTCTACCTCAATATCAATATCTTTAAATGCTTTGGCTCCCAGTTCAGTCTTCTTAATCTGCTCCAAGCGCTCGCGAACGGTCTTCTTCTTGATTTGTTCATGCTCCTGCAGGATACGCTCCTTCTCTCTTTCCTTTGCCTCCTGGCGCAGTCTCTCTTCTTCAGCTTTCCGGACTTTTTGTAACTCTGCTTCACGTTGTTCCAGTTCTTCTTTTTCGCGCTGAATGTTTAAGCTTTCCAGGCGCTCCTTTCTTTCCTCTATAGTTTGACGACGCGCAAGAATACGCTGATGCTCCTTCCTTGAATTTTTTAAGAAGGCAGTGACTGCCAGCTGATGTTGTTCCTCCTTCTCTTGCTGAATTTAAATTAAGAATAAGATGTATATAGCATCACGTTAAAAAGGCAGAAAGCATAGCAAACGCTTCTCAGAGAAAACTCAAAGTTAATTTTATTCCCCAAACTTGCCAGCTGCATGGCAATACAACTGTGGTGGCAAATCTAATCACTCATCCAAGTGGCATATGAGGTAGGATCAACTGACTAGAACCGCTTGCACATGGAGAAAACTGTCTGCAAAAGACAATATTCTGCCATACATCTTAAGTATGATAGTTTCACCCTTTTTTTCTGTCCAAAAATATTGCACACCTATATGTGACTGTTATTTATTGACTCTAACTGAAAGGGGGATGGAAGAGGTAATTCTGTATGTCTCTGCGTGTTCTCAAGTATAGCATCACCTGTACCCTAATTCACCAAAGCTCCCTTGATTTTAAAGGGTTGGGGTTTTTTCCAAACACGCTAATATGAAAGAAAAAAAACCTAAATGACAGCAAGGACTATCTGTGAGATGATAAAAAAAGAGTCAATGATTTAGGTATAAACATTGTACATAAAACCATTTAAATTAAATCGTAAGAAGCACTAGATTTCTAGACGGTAGCACACAGGCTATTCTTTAAGCAGCCCCCCAACATTCTCCTCCAGAGTAACCACACAGTTCTTTGCAGAGACTCATGCTGCACACACGAAGAGGTGTCGCTGTGCCAGCTCAGGGAGCTGCCCGATTTAATCAGTCCAGCGAGCAGCAAAACGCTGCAGCCCAATCAGCTCCCTCAGTCACGCTGCTCTTGAAATGTGAGCCAGCTCAGAGGTATTTTTAGTCATCTGTCACTTCTAGGGCATTCAACACAAACACTGGCACACCCATACTTTGCTGCAGATCTGCAAGCATTGAAATGGATAAACGGAGGTGCCAGAAATTAAAAAGCTTTAGATGAGTTTAACGATTTTGTGAACTATAACACATTTGACAGAAATTAAGTTTTAAAGTTTTGATTTGAACAGCAAAGGAAAAAAGGGTATCAACTTGTTCTGTAGCTTCTCTAACCACACAGATCGATATTACCCTTCACGTTGTACTCCAATTTTACAAGCATAATTACTAGCTTTTATGTCTTACTCAGCTAATTGGACTAACATGTCAAGTGTAAGACTATTTGCCATTTCTATCTATGAATGTACAGATAAAGCAGGATTTTTCTTTCGAACCAACAATCCAGCTGTCTAATGCCAACCATTAATACAATATTTTTAGAGGAAAAGCTACGTATTTTTTATCTTAAACACTATAAAACAGTACTGTACATTCAAGCTAACATAAGTAAGCTAGCATTAGGCGTCACGATACAATCCCACTTTGTATGTTTATATTTTAAGAACATTACTTAGTATTTCAATCCGTGTAAAGAATCTAACGGCCATCTTGCTATGAGCCTTTTTCCATATGGAAAAAATATCTGCTGTATTCGCTATGAAATCTTTCACAAAGTAAAAGAAAAAAATTACCAGTGCTCTTTTAAGAGAAGTGAAGGTTTAACTTGCCACAACCAAAGCATGCTGGAAATCTGAGACTGATTTACACCTTGCTCCTACAAGGCTCTGGAGAACCTGAAACGTGAGCTCATGGGTGAGTCCGACCTTCAAGCCAATAGCCCCAGTGAGGAGTACAGGTCAGTTCTTGAGTTGTGGGATCTTTTGTTCGTGTTTTTAGATTCCACTATGAAGTTACATTCCAGGTTCTTCACAACAGCAGCTTCTCCAGGAAGAATGAAGAAAGCAGGCTCTTGGATTTTCAAAAACGCATGCACAATTTTAAACACACCCCAGCTCTGTAGGCCCACCTATGGGTAAGTTATTATTTGGTATATCCTGATCTATGCAAGACTGGCAATTCAAACTCAGGGCTCTTGTGTACATTTCGACATTATTTTAGTTACGACCAAACACTAACTAATTGGGTGCAATTTAAGAATTACTTATTCTTCACAAGCACAATAGCCGACTTACCACCAGGCTGAAAGAAAATGAAATGAAAAAGGTACATCTAATCTGAGAAAACGCATTCAGTAAAATAAAAGCTTTGGTATAAAGCATTATTAGTTTACTTTTCTACTTAATTCACAAGTATATAAATGCATATATATAATGTAAAATTAGATCAGAGATCATTACCACAATGCTCTCAAAAACAGAGCAACACACTTCTGAAAATAAGTGCACAAAAGCACGAATCGCTACCTACTGAAACCCTTGCAATGTCATGTTAAATGAATCATTAGACAGCTCATCGCCTTTCCTATGTCAAGGAAACATCAACCAAAGTCACTCTTTCAGGTATGATCTCACAACTTCAAAACAAACTGTTTCGCTAACCAGAAAATTTGGCTCTATCAGAACAGGCGAGTATGGAACATACTTTGCCATTAATTAAATGCATTAACGTTACACTACATCTGTATATAGTTACACCTCAAGGATCAATTATTTCTTCTGAAGGGAGAGGACAGCGCTGACCACATTGATTAGCACTGCACTGACAACAGCTCACTGGAGCAAGCAGTTGATCAGACAAGCGAAAAATTAACAAAATAAAAAGTAACAGAAGGCTGTATAAGGGTAACACATAAATGGGGGAAACGTCAGAATTTGTCAACGTTTTCAGAAGACTTAGCATGACTTACCAGTAAGTGAGGAGGCTTAATGACTGCCAGAGCCTTAGCCAGAGCTGAGGACATCGCAGTCAGCTGATTTCTGATTTGCTCAGAGGGCATGCTTTGTAGCTGAGGGCCTAGTGGAGCATCTTCTCTAGTACTGTAATTCAAATCTGAGCCAAAACTCAGTGTCCGGGTCGTATGATCAAGGCGAACCTTTGCAAAAAAATAGGAAGAAAAAGGATCGTGTTATTTATTAAACAATTCCTCTGTTGCTCTGCCTATGACCAACATGAGTCAACAGAAGCTCTAAGCAGGAATTACTTTAAAAAAAAAAAGTTTTACCTATACCAGACTGAAAAAAAAAATTAAAAAAGAAAAATCATCACTGGAAGAGCCTAAACTTTCAATGATTCTATGAAACGAGCAATGCAAAACAAGTAATTCCTTCCTCTTCCTCCACATTAGCAATAGGCAAAACAAGAAACTCAACTTCAAGGCAGACTATTTCACCACATCCAAAAGACAAGCTGAAGTTGTGTGCTAATCTAAATGAATTAACATAGCTTTACCTAAAAACCAAAATGGATAACTACTAAGCAATCTCAGCTAAGAACCTACATGGTTAATCACTAGGCCACCTCCACTAAACTGTTTGTATCAGATCACTAGCTTAAACATATCATTACAGGCTGTCCTTTCAATACACACAACTTCCCGAACAAGGCAACCTTCAGCAGCAGCTGAAACATCTCAGACTCAGCGCCTCCTTCAGACACTGGTGTTTTACTTCAGTCACTTCGTAACACAGCATCAGCGACTGCTGAGCTCTTCAGCCTTCCACAACTACCTCAGCACAGTCAGAAATTTGCATCCCTGCTTGTCAGACTTGCTTCAGGACAGGCTGGACTAAATGACTGAGGTTCACAGGACAAGTTTCAGCAAATTTTATTTCAGTTTTTACTTCTACTGGACTTGCATTAGTGGTTGTTGACCTAAATCAAAAATACCCACCAGAATGCAAATAATCATCAGCTCTTAATACAGTCACGTGCATCTTTTGCTCTAGTTTATCTCCAGCAGAACAAATTCTCTTCCCCAGGTTCAATGTCAACCATTTTGTTTCCATCCGAGGTAGTACGCACAAATCCATACACCGTTTCACCAAAGTCATTTCACCGCACTTACTTGTAAGTCACAATGTCTGGCTGCATCAACGATACAACGTTCCAGCTGGAAAGCATCCACAAAAGGAACCAGGGTAGACAGACGAGAAAATTCAATGCTTTGATAAATCTGGGCCACCTGCACGTGAACAGAAACATTCAGTATTCTTCCTCATTAAAAGGAGATCAGAAATAAAAGTTGTTGTACAGGCTATAAAGGTAACTTACTAAATTGTCAACAAATGAATGTATTCATATTAATCAAATGGCAAATACTCTCTCGGGATTTTATTTCTGTACTGTCTTCAAACTCCACCGATAATTAACTTCTGACTGGCTTCTTTGTATGAAGGAGACTGGCAGCAGTAACTACACACAGCTATGCTGCTAATTAGCCTTCAGCTACTTCTTTAGCACACCAGAAATAACACTGCTCATCACTTGTAATGAAAGCAGGTCAATGAAATGTGCGTTTTAGAAAACACCTAAACACAAAAAGCCAAAACATCCCACCCAAACCTTACTCCAAAAAACGTTTTCAGAAACAACCAATTACCTTTAAGACATCACAGATCCGAAGTGAAGAAAATCTAGGCAAGGAAGTCACTGTATGCAACCACTACTAAGTATAGCTACCGTGGCTGTACCTAAATGTACAAACCTGAACATGTATGTTATATACTGGGAAAAAGTACTTCCAAATCATAATGGTCTTCTATTTGACGGAAAAAACCTACTTCAGCATGAAGGTTTCCAACTTAATACTCTTCCAAAGCATTTTCTAACTTATGTATAGTTATGAACCTACATTTTCTTTACTCGTACCTGCTGCAGAAGGCGAAGGATGGTATTGTTTTGCAGGTGAGGAACATAGAGCTGTAGTTCGGGTTCCTTTTCAGCTTGGTCTTTCACCCAGTTCAGAACCTACCAAAATTCTGAAAAGTTACTGTCTGCATCAACCCTTAAACACTTTAACATTAAAGTATGAAGCACAGCTCTTAAATACTTCTGGTTTACAGCCCATGAAACAACAGCATTCTGCCCAGACACTACCCTGTTTCCCTGAAGTGTATCTTTTGATCAGAACACTTTTATGATGAAGAGTTAATATTTTTTGTGTGAAGGCGACTGACAGTACTGGCAACATCTACCGCACTGCTAATTTACCTTCAAGTTCTTTTTAGCACCTCAAATATCTTTGTTCCCACTATCAAAGAAAAAGAACACGAAGTGCTTCATCAACTGCAGAATTTACATTAACCTAATCAACACTCTCATATTATTTTACCTCCCAATACTCTATATTTTAACAGTAAAAATAGTTAGTGGTGTATTTTTCCACTTCCCACACAACCCACTTTGCCTGCATACACACCTGTGTCAGTCTTCTCATTCCTACATTTTTAAATAAAATTTAACTCAGTGCCGTCTCCACCCACCACAAGACCTTCTGATATTCCCCAAACTCTAGCCCTTGATAGAGACTCCTCTGAGGAGCACCCTAGAGACCCGCATCGATTTCTATCCTATTTCAATCATCTGGATGCTATGTGTATCAGATGTTAAGCACACATCACTAGGATGGAATTTGACCAAATAAAGCCAACTACTGACAATTCTGGCAACAGAAAGAGCTAGTTGACATTTACTACAAATCAATATTCAATTACGAGGCTATGAGTCAAGACAATTACTACAGACACAGTGCTCCAAAGCTTACCTTGCTGACACGGCTACATAATTTGAGTGGGTGAAAGTCGACTTCAAGCCAATTGTAAAGTTCTTTCACTTCTGGAACAACATATTGTACTACATTGAACCTTACCTGTAGTCAACAAAAAAAAAACCCCAAAGATTGCAAAATTAATACAGTATGAACAAATAGTTATGTTTTAAGAATTTTATAGTCTAGAAGTTAAATAGGCATCACGTGAACCATTGAGTACAGGAAACTACTTATTTTTTATTACAGCATTCTTAACTGCAGTGACAATAACTCTACCACTTAACTGTCTGCATTTAAAAATGGAAAAGTAGGCAAAAAATATACAATCAAGACAAATATTTAGACTACCACCCTCAACTTACTAGCCATTTCTAAGACACAAGTGCTACTACACAGATGTAGGCCCACATCCAAGCTAAAACCACACATCTCAGTTCATGAGTAATCTTCTGAAACTTTAAAAATTGTGGGTTTAAGGCAAACTGAGGATGTGCCAGAAGATGAATTTATGCAAACTGTAAAATGAACCTTGAGTGTAAGTTTCAGGCATACATGCAAATAACTGCAAGAAATTCAAACCTCCTCTGAAAATACCTAACTATGACTGAATGTTTTATTTGTTATGAATATCTGGGAAGATCTGAGGCCTCCCTTCAAATTAAACACAAGGAAGTTTATATAATCACAAAGTTTATACAGTCTGCTATTTGATATCTGTGCTTATCCAAAACACAGTTAAAACAGAAAAATAAACACTTGGTTCAGTTAATTACACACCTTAGAGTAGGGGGAAAAAAACCACAAAGTTCTAGCTCCCAACCACTTTCAGACCCCTCAAGAGCTTCAAAACAACATTTGTTGCTTGAGTGACATAAAAGACAATAGCAAATGTGACTCTTTAGTGCACACAAGCATTCAGGCCGCCTGCTCTTGCTGCCATTTCCAAACTTCTTACGAATCTGAAATGTTAACACTAGACCATAAGTCATACAATTAACCATAAAGCTGTTTTAACTTTTAAACTGCTGTCTCACAACTAAGCACAGTGCTCTAGAAGGAAGACGGCCCACAAAGAGGACTGGATGTTTAAAAGGTGCTCATCCGAACACCATTACCTACCATATCATTAATGAGACTGCCACGTGTCGGTGGGGCCTGGAGGCCCAGGAGGGTTGCCAGACGTCGCTGCTTCTCCACAATGATGCCATCCATATCCAGGAGGCGAGCGATATCGGTTCTCTCGGGAGTGATAGGAATTGACAGAGTGGCCAAAAGGACTCGAGTTGACATCCTGTTGACAAAATAGAACCGCAAAAGATGAACTGCAGGGGAACGCTAAATAATTCCTATTCACGTCCATGTCAATTCAAGAGTAGGAACGAGCAGCGTTCATGATGTAAAACTTTGTAAAGATCCCAGGAGTAACAGGAAAGACAAAGAAGAGTACAGAATGCAGCATTCTTCAGTGAGCAGGGGAAAGGTTTTGATAACATCTTTTCAGCACTTATGTGTGGATAGATACGTATGCACACACAGTGAAGTGCGAAGAAATTTAAGATGCATCTGTAAATATCAAAATCCTATAGAATAACAGCAGAAAGCAGCACCTTTTTTAACTTACTGTAGCTGCAAATCCACACCAAGCATTTTGATTGCAGATATTTTAAAAATTTACTGGGCAAGCCAGATTTGCCTTTTGATGTTACAATACAAATGACATTAAATATTTAAATTTTGCCCTTAGTACCCAGATGAACAGGATTATAAGAATTTCCAGAGTATTTATACCCACCAGATTCTGATTCTACGAAAGCATATACATGAACCTGAGATCTTAATGCAGGCAATAATTCTGCATGCCTCAAAAGCCTTGCCATTATGGTACCGATTACCAAAAAAATTAAAGGCCATTTGGCTACATAGACTTTTATATCCTAAGGAAAAGTTTATAATCGTTATAATGATATCTTGTGAAGTAAAAAGCACCACTCAGAAGAGAAAAAGGAAGCGCAGCAGAGATACTTACTAACTTGCTTAGCTTCCCAGTCAGTAACAGAGAAGGAAGCTTAACTAAGATGATCCTGATGTTTGCATTATTTACACTGAAGCTCTGTAGAATACCCTTCTTGCTCTAAGTTTCCTCTGAGGCAATCAGTACTGGCCACTTTAAGCAGAGCCACTTGTAGCCAGGGGGTAGAATTTAGTTTATTTTTTAACTTACAGGTTTAAAAGTAGAATCTAAGATCACATGAAATACCCTTCCCCACCTCTGCATCTCCTCTTGTGTGAGATTCTTTCGCATTTCTCTTGATAAGTGATAAAGTCGGTGCAGTGTGGATGCGTGAAAAAGAGCATTTCCTGATTTCCAGAAGACAGTTGAAACTTTGTGATAGTAATTTGCCATCAGTTGTGGTTTAGGTGGTTTCTTCGACAGTGCAAATAGCCCATGGATATCCTCCACTGCTTTGAAAGCTTCCTAAAAAAAAAAAAAAAAAATCACAAATACACTACTTTTAGGAAGTTTTTGCAATGACCCAAAGAAGGAAAAAGCTCTCCACTGAGAGCTGTGATCTTCAGTTTCACCAGCAACATGAAATATTTCTTTCCTAATTAAGACATTATTTGGACGTAGTGCAAATCCATGGACTATCTGCTTACAATTTGGTAGTTAATGATTAAGTTTGCATTATTTTCTGCAAATTGGTTTCTTTCAGATCTTCAAGCCACAAACCAAGGGGGAAAAAACCCCCAAGCCAGAATGACAAAAATTCTACTATTATACTAATTCTACTATTTACTGGTTTTACTGTGTTTCCATTAAAATAATTTGTTATCAAAAATGAGTAGTTTCCCTAAAAATACATGTAAACTTGGAAATGCCTCATGGGTAATTACTTGCATACCTAAAAAGGAAACAACACAAGAGAACATTCTCCAAATTCACAAAAGAAAACAATTACAACCTTGGCTTTTTAAGGAATTTGATGTTAGAAAGGTTGGAAAAGCAAAGCACCTCTTTGAAAACTTGCTTTGATAGTGCCCTCACTGGCCAGACACTCACAGAATTCAACCAGCAATGCTGGGGTTCCAGCCTAACAGCAGGCTTTAATGTCGACCAACCACCTCCCGGTGACCTAGCTCATGAGAATGCAAGATAGCAGAGGTGAAAGTGTCATCACAGAATGATTGGGGTTGGAAGGCACCTTTCAAGGTCACCTTGTCCAACCCCCTTGCAGTGAGCAGGGACATCTTCAGCTAGAGCAGGTTGCTCAGAGCCCCATCTAACCTGACCTGGAATGTTTTCAGGGATGGGGCATCAACCACCTCTCTTGGCAACCTGGGCCAGTGTCTCACCACACCCAGTATAGAAAATGTCTTCCTTGTATCTAGTCTAAATCTCCCTCTTTTAGTTTAAAACCATCACCCCTTGTCCTGTCGCAGCAGACCCTGCTGAAAAGATTGTTCCCATCATCAACTTCTGACTTTTACAACTCCAGGTGACTTCAGCTACTTTACCATTTACTGCTACCAGCAGCAGCTTGGTTTGAAATGCTCTGTGGGAACATCAGACTGAGTATTCAATATGCACGTAGTCCCAAATCCCCAATACTGAAACCTTAGCTATTCTTCAGCTATTCCTCTGCCTTTACCTTAGGGTATATACCATGGAACAGGATCTGCATAGAACAGATTCTGGAAAGGTGGAGGACTACAGCACTACTGCAGGTGCCCTGCTGCCTACCTGCCACAGCTCCATGCTAATAGCACTGTCGAGTTGCACGAGCCTGGTCTCCAAGTGCATGGACTGACTGTCGGGATTGTTGAGGTTGATCGCTGTGCTTTGGTTATGGTGACGCTGGATCTGCCCCAAATGCATTCGCAGGTTGTCACAGAGTTTACGGAACTCGGCTTTACGCGTGTACTGCAGGCAGAACTTAAAAGCTGCAAAAAAAGGAACAACAGACATTAAGAATGCTCACAAATGGTGACTTTCTGGTAGTTCTAAATGGGATTCAAATATGTAAACTGGTACGTTTGAAGAATCTTCATTCGCATTCCAAAGATACATCAAACAAGACGCAGTCTAACTCTCACGCTTAATGAGCAAGTGACAATGCAAAACACTTCCACCTTGACCTCAAAAAATGAAGATGCTTTTAGATAATTAAGCTTAAGGAGCAAAGGGAATACTTGGAGTCTCTAAAAATGCTCTAATTTAAGCAGTGATTCTAGCTTTTATTTTGAACCATGTGCAAATAAAACTCTGTTAATGGCATGAATTCAGGTTTTGCCTTTGTAAAATGAGGGAGAAAATCCTCAAGTAATCTAAATATGGTAAAGTTAAATGAAGCTTTTAAATGGCGGGAAATGACACAGAAAAATTGTCTTTGATTCCATAGTCCCTCTCAAAAATCTGTTGGGTTTTTTTGCTGTGCTACTGTCACTGAAAACTGTGAAGTATCTCTACCAGAAATAGGCACCAAAGGAAGTCTCGACACTGCAGCACAAAGACTTAAATACACAAAAAGATCTAGAATTCATCTGACAGTCACCTTTCCTGATGCACTTGCATAATTTGAATCCAGAGTTAAAATCTAACTTACTCTTTTTTTCAAAAATACAGACCTCTAAGTCATATATATACAAAAGAAAACATTTTCCGCTGATGTCTCACCCTTAAGAAAAGATTAACATGCATTTGTTCTTATTAAGTCAATTTTGTGGAATAACGCCAGAATCAGACTAGACTTTTTCCTATTACCTTCTGCATAACATTCTGCTAAGTTATGTCTGTGTCCAACTCGATAGCGTCTCATAATGTTACAGGAGCCTTTTGCGTACACTGGTTTTTGAAGTTAGCTGACATAAAATACATTAATGCCACATGAGCCGTCTGAATAACAAAGCAAAAACATAACTAATTTTGATCAGTAAGTTAGAAAAAAATAAAGACACAGCAGCAGTAATTCTCATTTTCTCAGCACGTCCAGGGAAAAAATTACTTTTTTCCTTGCAGGTTCTGTAACAATAAGAGATCAGTGTCCAGAAATCTCAGTAATTTTAATGAACCTCTGTAATGAAGAATAGTATGTGTGTACATACATACACTTATCTATTTCTATTCAGAATCAGAAATCTATTTCTGATTCAGAAGCAATATCCAAATAGAAATAACCTTTAATCTTCTAGTTGCACAGAATGAATGAAAATAATAAAACCTATATAATTCTATATAATTTCAGTTTCCATCTTTTCAACTTACCTTGCTGTGCAATATCATGGTACAGCCGTTCCACTCGAGAATTATTTCGGAGAAGATCCAAACATTGTCTATAAGATTCCCACAGAAATTTAACCCATGGTGTCAAAAGCAGTCGGTCAGTACGATCCTGAGTGTCTTCTCCACTTACAGCACTCAAGAGAACACTACAATCAGGGCAGGGGGGTAAGGGAAGAAAAACAAACAGTAAGTGTTTCACTACCCAATATTGTCACTATTTTTTCTTATCAAGGTCTAAGACGAGAGTGAACGAACCTGAACAGTTAATTGCTGCTGAACAGTCTATGGCTTATTTTCAAACTGGTTCCTCAGACTTCTCCCTTTTCCTTTAAAAGGGTAACTTTAAACTTTAAGGTAACTTTTCTTGCCATTAAGTTTCAAACTTTGGCCCCTGCATATATGACTGACATGCACAAGAGATAAGAGACACCAGAAGCTTTTGCATCCTTCACATGAGTAAGCCAAAGGAAACCAACTCCAGGATTTTCACCTCCCCTCTTCTACCAGAGAGCTGTGCACTGTGCCTTGGTTAGATTCAAGTATCACTGTCTACTTAGATACTTTCCTAGTTGCTGAAACTTCCTTTTTAGTCACCAGCAACAGTGCCAGAGAGCTCACTTACTGTTGACATATGACATGGAAACATTGTGTGCCTTATAATCTGGAGACATCAAGAACTAAAATACTTAAAGTATCAATCAAATCCTTTAAAAATTCTGACATGAAAAAGATGTCTAAAGATGTCAGAAGTAAGATACAATAATCTGGTATTTAGTGGCCATAACTGCAATCCCTCATTCACAGAAATACCAGACTGGGAAGGATTCCCGAGACACTGAGACAGATTCTGTGCTATGACCCACACGATTCCTTCCACTTTTGAAATCCTTTCTTTGAACTATGCCTCTAATACAAACTCTCAACTCTTGTAACTCTCTTCTACTACAATGTTTCCAGTTCCAATTTACTTCTTTGAGCACTAGTACTACATACAATATTAAAGATGACATTTCACCAGTGCCTTCTCCAACTGACCAAGCAATGAATTCAGAAAAAAAGTATATGAGAAGTCTAGAAAACAAGACCTAAAAAACTCTAAAGAAACTGTGGTTGTTCAGATAAAGAAGTGTGACTGAAAAGACACATTCTTCTAGTCCTGTTACATAAAAGAGAACACAGAAAAAGAGTGGTCAGTCAATCTTCATTGTCTACCTACTGGTGGAATTTCTCTGTAACAAGGACTGGTTTGGGCACTAGAAATAACATGAGTGGCAGTGCCACTCTGGAACAACTACTCAAGACAGGCCTGTAACCTCTTCCAATTTTTGCAACCAATGAGTTCCCAACTCCTACCAGAGAGCCTTGCTGTTAACATGTAAATCCACAGCCTCCTACTCCATGCCTTTGCAAGTATTATTTGACTGCTACAGCTCTATTCCTCATCGTCGCCTGCACAAGACAAAATATCCTCTACTTTGATCATTTCTTCCAAATTTTCTATCATAAGTAGATAGAACTTTGGCTTTCTTAGTCTACCTGCCAAGATTTCAATTGAAAGAATTCCCACTAACTTCACTCGTGCTTCCTATCTCCTTTTGTCGTTACACGTCATAAGTTTCTCACTGGACAGCATCTTAGTCCCAATTCAACTGCAAACACCCCTTCTGGTACAGTATCAACAGCTTTGCTTCTCCCCAGGTTAGATCCCTGGCATTTCTGAAATCTAAAAAATTAAATTACCAAATAAAATTCTAACAATCAGTTGTCATCTACCTTCTGGCAAGCCTGTGCTGAATTGTATCCTATTGTTAACTCCTCCTTCAAAACTCATATGAAAGACCTGAATGTTATTACAAGTAAGATAACAACACATCAGCAGCTGTCAGACCATTATTCAGTCCTACAGATGGATGATGAGAAAACAGGACTGCTCAGATGGGTACCTGCAGAGTATTAGTACCCAAAATATCTGCTGATATTTTGAAAACTCTAGGATAGAAATTAAGCTCTCACCCAGTGTGAAGAGAAAGCTGACTTTACCGCTCACCTCAGTAATTTCCATGCTCTAAAAACCTCTCTTTTATTTGGAAATCAATATTCTTACAAAAGTCAGCAACGAGATATTGATTTAATCTTTAGACAACACCTAGGATGGCTGATCTCAACACCATTTTTCCTAGAATTCTCCACTTATAGGTGAAGAACCTTTTGTTACTTCTTCTGGTATCTTCTGCAAGTTCCAACATGGTTTGACTTCTGGAAATTTGAATGTATTCCTTACACTTATTTTTTTTAAAGATACGGCCAGAAGGGCTCTTCCAAACTCAGCTGGAACGCTTTAGAACATTTCTTCACCCCCACCTTGTCACCCCTCTTCCACAGATGTCATCACATACCCAGCAGTACAATCAGAGTTAACATGAACATTCTCTAAATCTACAGATTCATCCAAAGCACATAAATATGGAATCGAAGCTAACCTCGCTTTGCCTGAAGCAGATGAGGAAGTTCTCCCACAAAACATTCTGACAAGGGAACAGTGATGTCTCAGAGCGGGTGCGTGGTTCATCCTAACCTGGCACTACTTGCCAGTGAAGGTCTACACACAGTCTAAAGGAGATGTATTTGCTGACCCTTTTCTCCATTCATTCTACATTCTCATTATCCATCCAATTAATTATAACACTCTGATTTTACTTTTTATGCTCTTTCTTCTATTACCTCGTCAGCCACCCAAGTAAATATAAAGTAACATTTCCCTTTGGTTTGAGCATGCACAGTGTGGTCAGAAAGACTGGAGGTTACCACACACAGGAATTAAACGGGTCTAATATAATTAATAGCATTTGTACACCAATTGATAATAAACAGCTTTCAGTAATAAACTCTCCAATATCAATACCAATGCAGACCTGAATAGACCCTACAAAGCGGTGACCCAACTCCCAGAGAATTACTATTTACTTCCTTTTCTTTACTTGGACTTGGGATTTTGTTGAATATAAAATTCCTATTTCTTTTCCTTACCTTTAGGACCTCCAGAGCACCACTAGTATTCCACTTCAAATCCACCATCTTTACATCTCAGTTCTCCGAATTCCCAGCATCCTCCATGAAAATAAGGATACATTTAAAAGACAGGCCACCTACCTTTCTGGCGTTTGAATGTTATCTAAGTCTTCAATGTCCAGTACCATCTGCTGGGATTCTTCCTTAGCTGCTTCTGTTTTTTCTTCAGCTAATTTTAAATAGGCTCGAACAACATCCTCCAAAGATTTGATGTTCACCTACATCAAAGGCAGAAAATGGGAAGATGTTTCCACCCACAACAGGCAGCAAATATTTAAAACATAAATGTTACAAACCCAGAAACATCTAAAAGGCAGATTAATTCTAACTCAAGACCAGTTACTTTTAGAGCGTATCTGACATAGAGCATGCTTGCTACTAACAAAAAAAAAAAATTAAAAATAGTTCAAAAGCCATACCTGCTGGCAAATATTCTTGTACTGGTACAGCCCTTCTTTTGCCAGATGACTCTTGCGGAGATCCACACAGAGTTCCAGGTATTTCAGCATAATCGGCTCGTGGATCTTCTGCCATGTTCGATGTTTCTTACTTTTCATAACATCATAGAGAACATCAAGGGCAGGCTGCTTTTTGCCAACCTCAAGGAATTCTGAAAATAAAATCCAATTACCAAAAGACTTGCAAACCAGAAGCAGCACATTTTTATGCTTAACACTGTAAACTCTTAGGATTTAATCAACTCTAACCAAAGTTCATTGACGGTTTGATTTAGCCAGCCATATCAGAATTGTTGGCAGATGCAACAGCAGTGGCAGCCTTTCAAGGACATAACTGGCAAACCAACACATACATCTCCATTAACACGAAAATTTCAGGATAGCAGAGATGTCTCTCCATCCATCAAGGCATGACTGGGCACTTCATACATATTAATAAAATCTACACATCCAGTTTTAAAGCTACCCCGTCAGGAAGGAAAACTAGTACACGCCACGAGGCTTGTAGGACAGTGCCTACCAATGTCACTCAACAAGGTGCAAACCATCCAGGGAATCTGACTTCAAAAATAGTCCTGCCTTCAAACCAAGAAAGAAACTTCACTTAGAAAAGTTGTTTGGGTTGCTGCATTTTTTTAAACTCAGAGTGGTCTAGAGATTCAGTTTATAGAAGAGTGACACTAAAGGCTGCTACAGTCCAACTGAAGGGTCAGACGTTGTTTTCAAACCAGCCTCGCTGCTGAAACCAGTGCCCCATTTACTCACTCCCTAAGCAGCTGCTGTTACTAACAAGATCTCTCAGCATCACAGCAACTCCATCTAGGATACACCACACGTTCTGCTCAGTACAAAACACAGCAAACCATCCACGAGCAAATACCAGAGCAGCCCAGCCAGCGACCAGCACAAACACAGGCCCTACAACAAATAACTGCGCCAAAAGAACACAGAGAATGAGAAGCAAACAGGTTTAAAAGATAAAGAGCAGTCGAGTACAGCAAAAGGGAAATGTCTGTACTCTTAAAGGCGTCAGCACTTTCCACGGACACTTTGTAAATTACTACATTCCTAAACAAATGATAGCAGAAAGGATTCAAGCAGGGGCCTGCTCAAGGTGCTCAGAGCTTCTAAGTTTCGGAATCTTAGAACTGAAGTTAAACATGGCTAAAAGATGTATTTTAAAAGCAGCGGTGTGGTTTTAATTTAAGGATCACAATAGCGTGTATTCGGGGGTTACTTTATGTAAATAATGAGCTTGCATAAGATAAGCAAATTCCCCTCTAGAAAAAACAAGAGTGCTACATTTAAAGATAATTAAAGCTACAGTGTGACAGTACTGAGCAGTATTTGCTTTACTCACCAAGGGTATTTTATTAAAGCTATCCTCCATCCCATAATTTACACTGTTATTCTATCTCAGTGCTGCTTTTGAGACAATTACTGCTCAGCTTTACAATTTTTTATTTACGAAAATAAACTTGAAAGGCCAAGTTTAATCTTGCAGCAATGCCGGCCAGAACTCTCAGTGGTCGATAACCAACTGGATAAAGCACAAAATTAATTCATATTGTTTTGAAACTTGTAATTAACTCTGGTCAAGCAAGTTCTTACGAGTAAGTCAAATAATTAAAGCTAATTTAAAAGACACTGTAGTAAAAACACACACAAAGCGAACCTGAAGAGTCAAATACAGCACACATCACCACACCTTGCAGTAGAAACTATAAGTTACGGAAACAAAGAATTTTAATGGACAAAATACAAAGCCTCAGCCCCTAAACAGATGTCAGAACTACACACTTTTTCTATTTCTTCTTCTGTTATAGCACTTAAAATGCTAAAAGGTGTCTAAACCAGCAACTGTAGCTCTGAGCAGACAAGAACTAGCTGATACACACTGGCAACTCATCTACTGCTAACTCCAAATCCCAAACTAAGAAGTTTTCAATCTGAAAAAATTGTCATCTTGTCATTACAGAAGGTGACAAAGATGTGCTGCCTTATCCAGTATCTCTAACAGAGAGCAAACTCAGTATCTGCAACAGTAAAATACTCCCAAAAGTTGCATTACATCCTCAATTACAAAGCAATGCCAGATATTAACCATAGCTAAGCCTTGGCTTTGATCCAGATTTAACATTTATAAGGAAAACCAGCCTTTCTTACATATCAGTGCATATTTACAATCATTCAATTTTTATTTACAAACATCTGTGTATGTTGAGGTCACTAGGAATATGAAGCATACAGTGCTCCTAAACGCTCCCTTAAGCTTTAGGTATAAAATGCAAACATTGACACTCTCTCTGGAAACTGTTACAATTGAAATGTTTCAATTTGAAATGTCAGTTTAACCTTAAACTGCTTCCTGCAACGTACAATCTGCCTTAGGTAGGACTTCTCACCCTTTGGTATACTTGGCCATGGTGAGATGGAGTACCTGCAGCCTGCAAGGGCTGATGTTACTTGTCACGTTTTCCGCTCAGTCTATCCAGACTCAGGATTGCTAGAGTTTGGCTAGAGAACACTCCCTGCAGTTACAATCCTACAGTTTGACTCTACTCCTTCCATTTGTCAGAATTCAGTTGACTCTTGCAGCAGTGCATGAGAGGTGTATTTAAAGCTTCTCTTCAATACCACAAAAACAACAATAAAAGGCCAGATTCAAACAGTTTAAGGCCAATACTCCAGCAGTGTAACTTGATCACCAAGTAAGTACAATTTATTCTATTCAAGAATTCTGAAGTTTAATTAAAATTTATATATCATGGTATGTGCAGCTTTTCCAGTGAAAGGACTGCTAAAATTCAACTTCATCTTTGGAAGCTGACTTAAGTCAACTTTATCTTTCATCTTTTTATGTTTATGGGAATGATTCTTACAATGAATTTTAGATTCTTGATGAAGTACAGTTCCTTATTTAACATTTTCTTGTTAAAATACTAAGTACTTGAATGATTCGTAGTCTCCCAATGATAAAGCCTCTTTAGCTGTCATTTCAAGACTTGTAGTGTAATTTTTGGACATGTTTAAGTGTCATCCTGCAATCACCCCTGTGACAATGAAGGGTCTAAATGGTCTTGCTAAGTGTTTAAAATAGGATACTATAAAAAAAGAAAACGTCCAAACCACATATTTAGCCTGAAAGGAGACAGCTGATATGGGGAGTCCAGATTTCTATGTGGCAGTCATCAAGAAGACAGTAACAGCACAGTCTTCCTTGGTTCTTTAACCAAGGAGCAAACTTAGGCATTAGCCTAACGTTTAAGGAGTTTAATCATCTTCATTCTCACCAGCCACACGAAGCATGGGACTACTAAATAGGAAGCCCACAGGGAAAAAACAGGGCCCAGCATCAGACCATTTCTGAAGTCATCCCGGAGCAGGTGAGAGATCCGGGCCGGAGACCTCACGCCAAGCCCTAGGCCAGCGGAGAGCCTTCTCCCACCGGCAGGCACGGCGACGGCTTTACTGCGGCTCCCATGGGCGCAGGGCCGCAGGCCGAGGCGCTGCGGGGCCCGGGCCTCTCCGCTCCGGGCAGAACAGGCCCCCGCCGCCACGAATCCCCCTTTGCCCAGAGCCTGCCCATGGCCTCCGCCCGCGGGCGGCAAGGGGCCCCGGAGGGAGAGGGAGGCGGAGCCGGGCCCGGCCCGCTCCCCGCGGCCGCCCGGGCCTCGCCTCCGCCATGCGGCGCGGCCGGCGCCGGTAGGCCTC
>JAVSBS010023112.1:0-15133 GCA_033124195.1 Coracias cyanogaster
TGCAGTTTCATCTTGTTCTTTAGTTCAACCAGCAGTTCTGGACTCAGCCATGCTGGCCTCTTTCCTTTCTTGCCTGATTTCCTGCACACGGGTATTGAGAGCTCTTGTGCTCTGTGGAAAGCCTCCTTCAAGATCTGCCAGCTCTGCTCTGCTCCTTCAACTTTGAGGACTGCGTCCCAAGGTGTTCTCTTGAACAATTCCTTGAAGATCTTTGCCATAAGTAATAAAATATAGTAAATAAAATATAATAATATTTATAAATAATAAAATATGATAAAACCTCAGAGCTACTAGAGCTGAAATGGAAAGGTTTATATACCTGTGGTGATATACAGCTGTGATTCATAAACCCATTCCCACCCTTGGTTTTAGACTGACAGTGGATCAGGACAAATGTTGTCCAGGCTATCGCTGTTTCAAAGGAAATGGCAGACTAATAGAGACAAAAATCTAACAGATCTCATCCTTGCTGCCAACCCAGATATCCTGCCCAATTTTTTGGCATTTAAGTGTGACCACGGGAACCATTTGCCCTAAAATGTCAAGTTCCAAGCATTGAAAAGAAGCTAACTAGCAAATTCAGCACAGATCAAAGCACACTGCAGGTGCTTGGGAAAATATCTCTTGATACTACCAATGGAAACTCGGGGAGCTTTCAGCTTCTTAACAGGTAAACTTTGCAGTGTGAAACATGGGAGCGTGCAATGCCCCTTTGGAAGGAAGGAAGAAGAGCTGCAGCTTCAACTTGGGCCTTCCCAGGAGGCAGGGAAGTGATTTAGTGGGTCCTTGGGGAGAAGGGGAAAGCGCTCAAGGGAGCTGCTGGCTCTGTACTGTGCCCCATTTTGAATGTTGGGAAAAACACAGTGCATTTTGAGGGAATCCAAGAGGGAACTGGAGAACAAGCACAAGTTGAGAAAGCTGTGAACAGAGACTGAAAGAAGCAAAGCTGTTCAGTCTCAGGGAAAAAGAGACTGAAAAAGAACATGAGCCTCCAAATAAGTACAAGGCTGCTGCCTCTGGAGCAAGACAAGCACAGAATTAAATTTAGGAACAGCTTTCTAAGGATAAAAATAATGAAGCACCAGTAAAAATCACCCAGTGAACCTGTGGCACCTGTGTTATTGGACACTTGAAAGCAGGTTAGATGAGCACATCCTGAGATCCTTCCAGACACACAGTTCTACAAAGACAGCTGGGCATCATAAGGCGAGTGATAAAAATAAAAAGGATCTTGAAAGGCAGAGATCTTGGAGACGTATATTTCATGCCATTTGCCAGGCTGAAAGTTTATGGCAGGAGACACTAAGGAAAAATCTAAATTGTTGAAAGCAGCTAGTCACACAAAAGGACGGCACTGGGATAAAAGCATTGGACCAGAGGAAGTGATACTTTGCTTTCTGGCTCTGCCAGAGACTCATAGCATGACCACAGGCAAGTCACGTCATCTTTCCCTGCTCTTATCTGTGCAATGAAGATACTCATAATTCCTTTATCTATTTTGACTTGAGGGGCAGGAACTAACTATTCAGATGCTGCCAGCACAGTCTTTGCTTTGGCCTGCAGGCACTGCTGCAAGGCAAATAAAGAAAAGAAGAAATACCTGCAAGCATTACTCCTGGCAGCCAGCTTCTCCTCTTTAAAATCACAAGCAATGCCATGCTGAGCTCAAACATGGAACAAAAACCCTACACGAGTACCAAAAAGGAAAATTACAGGGAAATGTGTGGTAAAGGCTTATTTTCATAATTTAGTAACTGTCTCTGACTTCTGTTTCCAAGCAGAAGCACTAGTTGTGTGCTTAAAGACGAGCGATGTGTAAAATTGCTTTGCTGAAGCGAAACTGCAGAGAACATGACTGAGCAACACAAAGCCCAGAATGAACATCAGTGTTTTGAATGGGATAAATGCAGCTGCATACGAAAGCGTGGCTCTCGACTCTCCCACCCTGCAGAGACATCACCTTCCCGCAAGAAGCAAATACAGACTCTGTTCTGACAAAATATGGCAGGCTTTTCCAGCCCAGTTCCTTTCCAAAGGTGTTGAAAAGGACTTGTAGACAAACTCAAGAATAATTCAGAACACTTGTGACATGAAAACCCAGCTTACAGACGGTACAGGGAACCTCTAGACCAACTTTTCCACTCTACTGCTGATAGGGTATGTCCTAAGCTCTTGCCTACTCAATGGGTCACCATGGGCTCTGGAGGCCAAGCAATTCTAAGGCAAAAGGAAAACAGCCTGAGCATTTGAGGGTGGGATTGCCATCCAGAAGCTAAGTAGTCCCAACAGATTTTCAGATGTTTTAAATTGCAGCTGCACATGTGATGCACAAACAGCCACAGCATTAGCTTCTCCTCAGCATCAGAACTTTGATCAAACAGGCTTCTGTCTGCAATACGCTGCTTAATGCAATCTACATGGGTTGGTGGCCAGTCCTCCCACAATAGTATTTGTCACTATTTTATGGGTATGATTGATCAAAACTTAGGTTAGATATATGGGCACTGCATAGCCAAGTGTAAATTTTGTGCCTTTTTGGTTTGCATTTCCAATAGTGCTGCTCTCTGAAGCACCGGGAAAAAACAGTGAGCCACAAATCAGCATTTCAGATCCATCTGCCTCTTGGCTACAAAACAAAAACCAGTGGCTTCACTATTCCTAGGTAGTGCTAGGAAGAGGCTTTTAGGAATCAAGCATCTTACTGCTTCAGAGTGAGCATTTGTGAAGCTGCACTCTCAAATTTATCTTGAGGCTTTGGTGACATCATCTCATCCAGCATTCCCAAGACCTCAATACAGAAAGATGAAGGTGACACAAGTCTTGCTGCATCCAGACTCCTCTTTTGGTTTATAACCACTATAATACAGCTACAGATCTATTTTGGGCAAGTTGTCCTTATATCAATCGCTCACCTCCTCTCAGCTTTCTAACTGCTAGAATAGAAAAGGGCATTTCAACACAATCACTCAATAGGGGTTCCTACTCCAGACGACTTTCTTGGCTCTATTCTCCAACTTTGACCAGGGGATGTCTTCGATAGACCTAAGGTCTTCGAGACCTAAGACCTGGCTCCTTCCATCTCTCTCATCTTCACCTTCATTCAGTGTGTGGACTAGATCACCAAAAAGTTTAGTGAGGAAATAAGATACTTGTATCATAAAAGCACAAAATGTATTGGGTTGGAAGGGACCTCTAAAGGCCATCTAGTCCAACCCCCTGCAATAAGCAGGGACATCTCTAACTAGCTTAGGTTGCTCAGAACCCCATCAAGCCTGACCTTGAATGACTCCAGGGATGGGGCCTCCACCACCTCTCTGGGCAGCCCGTTCCAGTGATCAACCACCCTCATATTAAAGAATTTCTTCCTAATGTCTAACCTAAATCTACCCTTTTCTAGCTTAAAACCATTACCCCTTGTCCTGTCGCTACAGACCCTCAAGAACAGATCTTCCCCTGCCTTCTAATAGGCCCCCTTCAGGTATTGGAAGGTCGCTATAAGGTCCTCCCAGAGCCTTCTCTTCTCCAGGCTGAACATCCTCAACTCTCTCAGCCTGTTTTCATAGGAGAGCTGCTCCAGCCCTCTATTCATTTTTGTGGCTCTCCTCTGGACATGCTCCAACAGATCCACGTCCTTCTTGTGCTCGGGGCTCCAGAACTGGACACAATACTCTAGGTGGAGTCTCACCAGGGCAGAGTAGAGGGGCAGAATCACCTCTCTCAATCTGCTGGCCACCCTTCTTTTGATGCAGCCCAGGATGCGATTGGCCTTCTGACCTGCTATTGTGCACACTGGTGGCTCATGTCCAGCTTTTCATCTACTAGTACCTCCAAGTCTTTTTCCACAGGGCTGCTCTCTAGCATGTCCTCTCCCAGCCTATATTGATAACACTGGTTGTTCCGGCCCAGGTGAAAGACCCTGTACTTGGCCTTGTTGAACCTCATGAGGTTCATCTGGGCCCACCTTTCCAGCCTGTCCAGGTCCCTCTGGATGCCATCCTGCCCCTCTGGCATATCAACTGCACCACCCAGCTTGGTGTCATCAGCAAACTTGCTGAGGGTGCCCTCAATGGCACTGTCAATATTATTAATGAAGATATAAAACAACACTGGTCTGAGCACAGGCCCCTGGGGGACACCACTTGTCACCTTTTCCCATCTGGACATCGAGCCATTGAGCACTACTCTCTGGATGCGACCATCCAGCCAATTTCTTCTTTCCACTGAACAGTCCACCCATTGAACCCATATTTCTCCAACTTTGAGAGAAGGATGTTATGGGGCGACCATGTCAAATGCCTTGGAGAAGTCCAGATGGATGACACCCATAGTTCTTCCCTTGTCGACTGATGCAATCACTTCATTGTAGAAAGCCACTAGGCTGGTCAGGCAGGACTTGCCCCTAGTAAAGCCATGCTGACTCTCTTGGATCACCTCCCTGTCCTCCATGTGCTTTACCGTACCTTCTAGGAGGATCTGTTCCATGATCTTCTCAGGCACAGAGGTGAGGCTGACAGGTGGGTAGCTCCTGGGGTCTTCCTTTCTATCTTTTTTAAAAATGGGTGTGATTTTACCTTTCTTCCAGTCACTAGGGACTTCACCTGACTGTCATGACTTTTCAAATATCAAGGAGAGTAGCTTGGTAACTGCATCAGCCAATTCCCTCAGGACTCTGCGATGCATCTCATCAAGTCCCATGGACTTGCGTGTGTTGAGGTTCCTCAGATAGTCACGAACCTCGTCTTTAACTTATGGCAGGAGGGACTTTGTCTCCCTGGTCCCTGTCTCATGGGCCATCAATTTGAGAGGTGTGCGGAGAGAGATTGCCAGTGAAAACTGAGGCAAAAATGTCATTGAGGACCTCAGCCTTCTCCTCATCTGTTGTTACTAGCTCACCATTGCTGCTTATCAGGTAGGGAATGCTTTCTTTGACCTTCCTTTTCTTTTTGACATATCTGTAGAAGCCCTTTTTGGTTTTCTTTGCATCCCTTCCCAAGTTCAGCTCCAGCTGCGCCTTGGCCTTCCTGATCTTGCCACTACACAATTGGGCAACATCCCTGTACCTGTCCCAGGATACCTGTCCCTGCTTCCACTGCCTGTGCAGTTCCATCTTGCCTTTTAGTTTGACCAGCAGGTCTCCACTCAGCTATGCTGGCCTCTTTCCTTCCTTGCCTGATTTCTTACAGCTGGGCATTGAGAGCTCTTGCACTCTATGTAAAGTATTCTCAAAGATCTGCCTGCTCTGCTCTGCTCCCTTGTCCCTGAGGTCTGTTTCCCAGCTGGTCTGATTGAGTAACTCCCTGAAGAGCTGGAGGTTTGCTTTCCTAAAATTTAGGGTCTCGACTTTGCTTTTCATCCATGTCTCCAAACATACAATACATAAAACACTTCCCTGTTTGCTATTACCCTGCACGTTTGTGACTCCCATTTGACCAACCTTCGTGCTGCAAGTGCTCACCTCATATGGCGGCTGGCTAAAATTGCACCTTGAAGATGTCTGAAAGTAGCCCAAACAAGGCACGTGGACAGCATGGGGTGGCTATTAGAGCTTACTGCACAAATACCAGCTGCTCACAGGCACTTGCCTGCATCCTTCACACGTCTGTGATGATGTTAGCTCCCACTTAATCTTGGAAAAAAGCAGTTACAGCACCACTGAGGGTTGCCCAGCCAGTGTAGGTGGGAGTTCATTGAGGTTTTCCCCTCAGATGATGACCTGAGTCATCCACATCTCAAGATTATATGTGTACAACAGTTTGTCTGCATAGGGCCAGGACTCAAACTACTTCGACTGGAGCCAGAAATTGAATCCTATGGCTTTCTCCACTATTCTATTCCCCAGCATGTTGCCTATCAGGATGACTTTTTTCTCCTTAAATGTGCCCTGCATAAATGTGAGACGATAGCAGTAAGTGGCATGAAAAACGTGAATGATGAATGCTATGCATCACACAGGATGATTGAAAAACTACGTGTACATTCTGGGGTATATTAGCTTCTCCGCCTTCTGACATGATAATTGATCACCCCTAATCTATGGCAAAAACAAAACCAGAGATTACCTCCTCTCAAACAATTCCGCTTCTGTTCTCCTTTGTTTACTCCCGCCCTCCTTCCCCCAGCCCACAATGGGAAAGCCCATCAACTCGCTCTGGTTTTAATTCAGTGGTATTGAAAATGGGATCCTGACAATGCACATAATTGATCCCGTTTTTAATGGCTCACCTTCCAAGGAGTAGCAAAGGTGAAGCATTCGCATTATTGAGGTCACTGCAGCGAACGCAAGAGTAACAGAGATTTGGGGTTGCATCAGGATTTAATGACAGAGAAGTATTTAAATGTTGCTAGACTGCCTCCCCCCAAAAATGAGGACTCTAAGAGAGTACACAGTTGAGCAGGCTTAACAAAAAGAGCAGTATTTAAAATGGTTTGGTTAAAACTCTGTACAAAAACACTGGAGTCAATCAGAACATGTTTTATGCTCATTTAACTTGAAAGTGCAAATTTATAGGCAGTAGGTAAACCAAGATAATCAATTTTAAATCAATATCCCTAGATTTTAAGGCCAGAAGAGATAATTTAGCTCTCCCACAAAACACCACTGAGTTTTCTTCTTCCTTTAAATCAATGATTCACCCCTGGGGGAACATTACCAAACTTTACCATGTGTGACTTGCTAGAGTCACATCTTGCACTGTGCCCTTAATTACAAAACCACATTTATATCTAATAGTGATGTCTGCTTGGGTGAAGGAAGGGCACAAAAAAGGGGTAAACTCAGTTAAAAAATAAAAAAGAACATTTTAAGCGATAAATGAACTGTGTTCGAGAAATCAGAACTGAAGACAAAAAGCATAGAAAAAAATAAATACAACAGTTACTTGCTGAGAACCTGAAAAACAAAACAGGACACTTTAAATATGAATATATGCACATGCACACTTCATGAGCCATCCAGAAAGAAAAAACATCGAGACAAGCCTTAAGTAAGGATGTAT
This sequence comes from Coracias cyanogaster, assembly GCA_033124195.1. Lineage (NCBI taxonomy): Eukaryota > Metazoa > Chordata > Aves > Coraciiformes > Coraciidae > Coracias > Coracias cyanogaster. The sequence continues at coordinate 6,996 of JAVSBS010023112.1, forward strand.
GCTTCAGAGTGTGCTTTTAAAAGTTGAATGTCCCTTGAAGACTGTCAGTGAATTTCCAAGCAATTTGGTAACATTTATGGGTCTATAAAAATTATAAAAACAGTCTGATTTTGAAAAAGCCTGCAGATACGGAACTGTCTGAAGTACCACATCTGATGCTGAGCAGATCCTGAGCTATCACATCTGAGCAGCGCAAACTGTCCGCACGCATTTTGTCACTATACAGCACTACAGCACACAGAATTCAGCTCCATGGATTACCCTCCCAAAGGCCTTCCTCTACCAGTGATGAATGCATCCGAGACAAGTGGAAATACATTTTTCTCAGTGTTATCATCCATTCAAAATGTTACATAGCTAAGAAAAGAAGAAAAAAAAAAATCCCATCCAGCCATACAGCTGCCAAGCAACTCCTTGCAGAGACATACGTTACTTCATGAGGTACACCATCACTTTATTTATTGTACTCCAACCAAAATTACTCAAGCTGTTGATGCCTGTCTAACTTCTTGTGCATCGCTCTGATAAGAACTTTATATTACTTCCTTCTCCTGCTAAATGAAAGGCATGCTGACCAGTAGGCACATCTTACCTTGTATCTCAAGAAAGGTATCACTATCACCCTCGCATGGTTTCCAGTGGCTGGTTAGTCTTGTATCTGCTGCATCAATATGGACCATGCAAGATCCCACTGGCATCAATGGGGTGCTGCTGATTTTAAAGCTGCTGGAGCCAGCTGCCTTCTCTTTTGTTTATTCTGAGACTATGGCCTTTAAAGCCTCAATGTGACATTTAAAAGGGCCATTACATGCCACATCCTCTCGCACCCATGAATCTTGTCTAACACAGCAGTATATTATCATCTCAGTGATCTAATTCTCAAGATCATCTCTATACTGACAAGGCCTAGGATGGTCACTATGATAAAGCTGTGGGAACTCGAAAAATATCTGTCGCTGACCCAATAATAAATCTGATGCTCTCTGCTTCATCTTTTCCTCAACAAGGCTTGTCAAATCATATGCTATGACTATATATTAAATGACCTGGGCAAGGGGATTTTCCAGAAAATTGTGGGGAAAAAAGCAGTTTTGCAAGAGACTGAATTGTTAAAAAATGAAAATAAAAATTATTATACTTTCATGCACCAGAGAATCGTGCTTTCTCAACACTCTGGGGAAGAATTTGTTCAGAGCTAACATTTCTAGAGCTCAAATAGGAACACAAGCAGCAGCTGTGAAGACATCCAGAGGAAAAACTGGGAAGAGCAGATCTACCGGAGACATTAGGCCATACCTTGCATTCATCTGCAAGACAGACTACTCATGTACTTCACCAGAAATAGCTTCCATACAACCAAGACAAGGATTTGATCCCCTAAGGGAAAGGGAAATATAATATATCCCTTCAGGTACCAAATTAGACAAAGCAACGAATGAAATAGGAGACCACTTGGATCTATGGTCAGCTGCAGATCAACATAGAAAAAGAAATGTACTCCATTTTGGATGAGATCCTATCTATAGTCTTGCACTGTTCAGCAGTCCTCATCAGGAAGGACTCAGATGTACACAAATATTCAATCCCTCACCCTGTATTCTCGCGCAGAGCACTACAAATTAATCAAAACATGGGGGAGAACAGGAGGACACAAACTAGGTTAACTTTAGGGCTCAACCTCAGCTCTAGCGATGTGCAGTGCCGCCAGACCCTGGTGACTTTTGGTTTCCTCCCAGCCCTACTGCTGAACTGTTGGGTGACCTTGGGGAAAAAACACTTCATTCTCTCTTGCAGCCTGGGAAATATGTGGGAGGGAAGTTCATGTCGCTCACAACGCACCACGAGGTTCACAGTTAACACGTTCTGCAGAACCATATACAAACTCACCTTCGGTGGTAGCTTTAGGCCTGCAGCTGAAACAACCTCTCGCCAGAGATCCTCCTTGGCCATCCCTTCCCAAAGACATTTAATTAAAAAGCCCTAAGTGCTGAGCTGCTAATGATGATCTTTCATTGAAAATCCTCTTCCCTTGGCAAGTTTTTCCCGTCTTATTCCTAGTCACAACTTCCAGCCTTGCTTATTTCCGCAATAAACTGCTTCTAACTATAGTTTCTTTGACGGGCTGACAAAAGAACAGATTTAATCCCTGACAACAGCTTTTTCATTCTAGGCTGCAGAGCCCTTCACCTGTGACACGTGGCTGGGGTTGTATCACAGGCAAGCCTCTTCCCAGCAGCTCTCAGAAGCCGAGGTTTCTGATGCTAGCACACAGAAATACCCCATGCCACAGGGTTCAAATAGAGATGAACACGACTCCCTCCTAGCCCTCATAATTTTTTTTTCTTTTATGCATTTATATAAAACAAGCAATGGTGCATCCTGCAGCCAGCAACTTGGAAACCTCTGGAAATGCATAAATATCAGGGACCCACCATGATATTGTAGCACGGCTATGGGAAAGATCTGGTGCCTCCCCAAGCGCTCTCCTACCACCTGGCAGTACCATCGCTTAGATGATGGGAGCATCTCTCTGACAGCCTCTTAAGTCTCCTAAATTAGATTAACCTACATGCAGCATAAAGCAAAGCTACGGATATTTCCTAATGGTCTGAACTGCCAGCTCCCATGATAAACATACGCATCCTATGTGCAATTATGCCTCTTTCTTAATAACATTAAGATGGCTGCAAGATACTAATTACCAAATAAGAAATTTGCAATTATACTCTATCATACCTTACTCCCGACCCGGCAATTTTTAAATAAACAAGGATTTTGGTTTCGATATCACCAAAGAAAAGGTGGTTTTCCGCTTTGATCTGTTTTTACTTTCCAAGTGTGATTGTAGAATTACAGAAAAGCAAAAATTCCAGTTTGCTGAAGTACAGTCAGGGCTCGGCTGCAGCCATTTCACCGCTATTAAGAAACACGGTTAGCCCTTTTATTAATTAGAAGGAGGAATGCTGTTATCTGAAATAAAAGCAATCTCACCAGCTAATGCCTGCTGTTCTCCAGCCCTAATTTCACTGTTTGTCATTAACTGCTTGCAAACTTACCTTTACTTTAACACTATCGTAAGATCCAAGGTATTCCCTGAGCCTTATGCTGATGTCATTAGACAAAACTCATCTCTAACCTGCACCACTTGCAGAGAAGCTGGCAAACAGCTTACACCACAAGAAAAGCTTCATCAGAGGGATGTAATGAGAGACTTGCACCAAGGCCAAGTGCAGGGTCCTGCACCTGGGCTGGGGCAACCAGCATTATCAGTATTGGCTGGGAGAGGACATGCTGGAGAGCAGCCCTGTGGAAAAAGACTTGGAGGTACTAGTAGATGAAAAGCTGGACATGAGCCACCAATGCGCAATGGCAGCCCAGAAGGCCAATTGCATCCTGGGCTGCATCAAAAGAAGGGTGGCCAGCAGATGGAAAGAGGTGATTCTGCCCCTCTACTCTCACCTGGAGCATTGCATCCAGCTCTGGAGCCCCCAGTACAAGAAGGATGTGGACCTGTTGGAATGTGTCCAGAGGAGAGCCATGAAAATGATTAAGAGGGCTGGAGCACCTCTCCTATGAAGACAAGCTGGGAGAGTTGAGGCTCTTCATTCTGGAGAAAAGAAGGCTCTGGGGGGACCTTATAGTGACCTTCCAATACCTGAAAGGGGCCTATAAGAAGGCAGGGGAGGATCTGTTCTCAAGGATCTGTAGTGACAGGATGAGGGGTAATGGTTTTAAGATAGAAAAGGGTGGATTTAGGTTAGGCATTAAGAATCTCTTTACTATGAGGGTGGTGGATCACTGAAATAGGTTGCCTGGAGAGGTGGTGGAGGCCCCATCCCTGGAGTCATTCAAGGTCAGGCTTGATGGGGCTGTGAGCAACCTGCCCTAGTTAGAGATGTCCCCGCTTCTTGTAGGGCGGTTGGACTGGCCTTTAGAGATCCCTTCCAACCTGATACATTCTTGATTTCTATTTGTTCTCTTTTCAGTGTTTATTTACCTGTGACATTTGCTTTCCCCTCTCTTGTACATCTATTGTATCTCTAGTGATGGAGAGACACTGTTCGAAATCGCTAACAGCAAAATCGAGGTGTTTCTGTTGAGCCTTGCATGTGAACCACTCCCATGGCTGAGCCTGGTGACTTCATGGTTAACCTGATCTCTTTAGCTTATACACCCATCTAGTGACTTCCACATCAAACCATCTTTTTTAGAGATTCTTGAGGTAAATCAATGCCTGGTGACCTTGGCCACATAAAATCCCATTATTGGGAAAAACCACTTTTAACATCACCTGAAATCCACAGCTCTGTGCATGCTGTAGAATGAGATATGCTCTAAAAGTAGTCAATGTATTGAGAGCATTGCATCCATGGAGGTGCTTACACATCATATGTTGGCTTTTCTCACTTATTTTACCTGGAGGGGAATTAAGGTGGTGAAATGTCCTTTCATGCCTGCTGAGATGGGTCAAGCCCTCTGTATTCTTCTGTAAAAAGCTGATCTGCTTATCAAACTTTTTTCTAAGTAGATCTAGCATCACAGGCATAGTGATGTAGTGCTTCCCATAAGGGATTAAAAAATTGTATTCTTTCACCAATTTCCATTTTTCTGTTAACCCCGTTGGTTAGGAAACTCTTCACGTAAATAAAACTGAGCCAACTTACTGAGTGGCCGTTCTCCTATTTTAAACGTTTCCTTGAAAACGCTTCCTTTTTGTACCTTCCGTTTCCATCATTCCTAAGCCTTTTTGAGACTGAAGAATCAAGCTTCGATGGTATTGGTGGGGATGTTCCTTTTCCTGGTATGCCGGGAAAAAGATTTTAAATGCTTGGTTCTGGAGCCAAGTGAGTAGAGTTCACAGGCAGATTCAACCGACTGTCCTTCTGCTGAGGAGCAACGTGGGTAACCTGAGAATTGAAGTCAGGGAAGGGGTCAGGCTCCGATCGTGGTGGGTGTGGGAGGGCACAATGAGGGAATTTTGTCCTGCTGAGCAGGGGATCTGGACCATGAAGGTCGTAGCTGCACTTGCACTTATTATAATCCGAGTGGTCCTTTGGGCCGATTGTTAAAAATTGATAAAAAGGGATTTTTGATGCTGACACAGCTCACCCCAAAAATCAATGGGCAGATGAAATTGTTTGTGCTCCGTCTTCTGTCCCCCAGCAGAGACAGCGCAAAACCCAGTTCCAGCCTCTGTAGCTGTTGTTAATCATGTCAAAGTTGACTCTGGCCTTTTCCACATTCAATTCCTCTTTGTCTCTTACAGAACTATATCCATGGAAGCAGCCAAGCCCAATTTGTGGCCGAAACGCACATTGTTCTTCTGTTTAGTATCCTTCCTACTGAGAAGCGTGTGGTTGGTGATGATTTTTCTGTTAGCTTACACTGCTGCCTTTTCTCTGAGGGTACTTTGTAAAGCTCGTAAGTCACCGAGCACCAATGCGGGAGCTTGGGGAGGCTTTCTGTACTGACAACAATGCTTTTTCCTGTGCCAGAGGACTTGGCGTAGAAAAATGTTTCCTGCTCTCAGCACCTTCCTCCTTGCTTAATGACTGAACCGAATAGAGCGTTAAAAGATGTGGGGTTTTTTTGTTGAGCATAGTCCCTGCTCCTCTGTGCATGTCACTTATGTTTTCAGTCTCGCTTAGGTCTTGCTTTGGTGTTGAATTTCTTCCTCTGTTACTGATATTTCTTTTATTTCTTTGCTTACCTTTACTTTTAATCTTACTGCTCGTTCATGCTGATGATTCAGGATTTTTCCATGCCAGTGTTATGCCATCAAGCAAGGCAAGCAGGAACTTGCAGGTTGAGAGCTTTTGCCGTTCTTGCTTGTATCAAAACGTTTCTTTGCAGTCATAAGAATACTCTAAAATTCAGTGTCCTTTTCTTCTGTTCCCCCGTGTACGGTTTTGAACCGTCATCTATAACTTTAGTCATCTCTGACTCAAGCTTTTAATCCTTCTCTCGTCACCTGTGTCAACCTCTACTTTCTTTTATTCAGGATTTTTAATTTAACGTTGTCTTTTTCCCTGCAGCTTCCCAATCCCAAGTTGTTTACATTTCATAGTAGAGAAGTATACAGAAAAGCAGACTTAATATTGGCACGTCCTTTCAAAACCTCAGTCAAAGTACCTGTCCTCTTCCCTGCTTGACAATGATGACCAGGTCTCTTTAACAGTGACTTCTGCTAATTTCTACCTTTTTCTCTTCTTTGTTTTTTCTCTTCAAAGTCACAATTTCAGCAAGCAATGCGTTGGGGGTTTTGTAATAAAATAATATAAAGTGAGCAATTGCTGTTTAAATGTGCTGGTGTTAAAAAAAAAACACAACTGTACTGTCTTGCTGTGTATTCATTTCCAAAGATATTTTTAACTTAAAACATCCACTTGAAGGGGGACTTCTGATCTTTTTCTAATTTTATTGCTATGCTTCTGATGCAAATCTGTAGTGAAATGGAAGGAGATCTTTGGGAATTCTGTCTTTTGTCCACTGGATCCACTATTTTGCTTTGCTAGGATTAATTCCTTGCAGATAGCAGGCTTTTCAAGTTGTCTGTACTTCCTTAATTTTACAAGCTTTAGTTTTAATTAAAGAATTCAAGAAACCACTACTTGAAAGCCACCCTGTTAGATTAACCATTGCATGCAGTTCATTTCTTCTGTTAGCTGAGTAAAATGCAGGAGTTGAATTCCTTTGGGGAGTTTCCAGTGGAGCAGAACAGTAGTAGGAGTGGACCAAGCTCTCTGCCGAGGAATCTGTTTCATTACAAGCGGAGATAATAAATGCATGTTCCATTTTCTGTCCGTTTACTACACCTTCCAGTTTAAAATACAAACATTGTATTTATTTTCTCTTAAAAATGGCCATGATGAATGCCTTTCAGGTGCTTTTTTTTTCCTCCCATTGTTGCTGGTTTAGGTGGGAAATCTTTCCCAATGGGTTTTAACGCCCCAGGTGTGGTGTGAGAGCTGAATGTACAAGATGAGGACTGCACGTATTATATTGAGTCTATTGTATTTTGGTGATTTAGCCTTAAACAGCGTTCGTAGATGGTGGGGTTACTTTAGGAATGGTGCTCCTCCATGAAGCTGCTACTTCTGACATGGATGTGGGGAAAAGAAAAAGTAAGTAGTAATGCTTTTATTTTAAGAGAAGGCATATTTAGTAAAGATTTTTGGATACACTATTGAGTAGAAATGCTTTTGCAGTGTGGGTTTTTGCCCACTTCCCGCCTCGAAGCAGAAGCGAATCATTTGTTATTCTGGCAGCATTTGGAGTTGCTTAACAAACCGCAACGAACTCAAAACCCTTTTGGGAGGTGGGGAGATCTAAAGATGCTTTTCAGCGTTTTGCTAGTAAGGGAGAGAAGGGACTTACTTTCTCTTCACGATATAAAATTGATTTACGGTAGGAATTTGAAAGAAATCTGGTGTTCAGTTCTTTGCAGTTACTCTACAGATTTGGTCAGACGAGATCTATTAAACATTACGGACTGTAAATAATACAGAATCCGTAAATACTGCAGAATGCCTTTCAAAAGCCCAGTCGCTGAGGTGTTTTGGGGGAACTGCTGCCGTGTTACCAGAGTCTTCCTCTGCCTCTCTCACAGTTATGTGCATTGCTGGCATTGGCTTGGTGGTGGTGTTCTTCAGCTGGTTGCTGTCTGTCTTCAGATCTAAATACCACGGCTACCCGTACAGGTACGTCGTCTTTTGCCGCTTCAGTCCTTGTTTTCCTGCGCGTTGCAGCACAGCTACAACACCGTAGACTCCTGGGAAGGAAACGGGCAAACACAGATGAGGACTTAAAAGATTGAAAGTAGTACTAGAAGGATTTTTGGGTTTTTTTTCCATCTGGGCTGTATGCTTATGAATGAATCTATTCTTGGTATTTCCTCATCTGGTAATATTAATATAAACCAGACCGGAGAAATAGGCAAAGGGCCTGTTGTCTGAAATCTAATTTGGTGGGAAATACTCTTCTAAAAATACTCCCCTTGATTCTCAAAGATTGGCAATATTGGTCGATACAATCACCACAAGTAACAGTATTTGGTGGATATCATGATTTTTTCAGTCTGGCCAAAGGAACGAGTGTGGTAAGCTCCCTTTCATGCCATTACATATTATGAAATATTT
>JAVSBS010023112.1:22146-54239 GCA_033124195.1 Coracias cyanogaster
GTTAGAGAGATGCTGGGACAGAGGTTGGACTTGATGACCCTGGAGGTCCTTTCCAACCATAACGATTCTGTGATTCTTGATAGATATTTGTCTCAGTACTACTGGGAGATGGTAAAACCTGCACCCTATTTCACAACACACAATAGATGTCATTGGCTGAATCTCATGACAATAACCTCAGCGCTTTTCCCTTTCCCTTTTTTGGAAGGGGGGTGGACAGGGAAGACTATGTCTTTCTGTTTTTATTTTCATCTATAAAGAAGATGTCTTAATTTCATGTCAAAATTGAAAGGTCTGTCAATAGATGCAGGAAAATGCTTTTTATTTCAGCTTTTAATGTCCTCATATATCAAGAATAAAAATGACCTCTAAACTAAATGTCTTATTGTAGTTTTGGGGGATTTTTGTTTTCATATTTCAAAGACTTCTTTAAATAGTCAAACATATATCTCTAATACTCAAAGTATAACAAAAAGACTTGCAACAAACTATGAAAAAGTAGCAATTACTGACTGGGGAATTATAAATAAAACTGTAAAATACTAAGCTGATCCATAATTCATTTGGTAGCAGACATCCAGCCGTCTGGGCTGGGGTAGACTCACAACTCTGGAATAGGATGGTATATGAAGATTTGGCATTCAGATTAAACGTGACCATCACCAAAAAAGAAAAAAAAAAAGATAAAAATCAAACAATAAACCTTCTGTGCACCACCAGCTTTCAGGTTTTGCTTTGCTCTGCCAGCGTGTTTGGTTTTTAACTACCTATGATTACATTCTCTGATCGCATGTGGCCACGCTTCAGAAATAAAACAAAATAGTTCTCGAAGCTGATTACCAGCATATGCACAAGACTTCACAACTGAAATTATTCTCTCTTCCGGCCTGAACCCTCCCTGGCAGCTCAGTACTCCTTTTTGCATCTCCTCTGAAGACAACATGTGTTCACAGGCAGCAGAAGGATGCTGCCGCAAGGTGCAGCCATGCTACAGTGCAGGGTGCGCCCAGGTTTCAATGGAGACCATGGTCTTCAAGGCAGTAGTAGTTTACCTCTGCTTATGAAAATACCCATGTTCACCTATCCTGGTATGGAAGATTACACTTCGTTTTTTGAAGAGTACATTGTTCCGTGATAAGTGTTACAATACCTGCGTTAATGGACTCGATGCTAGTGTGTCACCTCTAAATGATGGTGCTTTCCAAATAGAAGGGCAATTGCAAGCCTTAAACCTTCTATTTATGCCACTAATGACTCCTCTCTGACCAATGTGAATCTAAAGCACAGCTTAAACTCTCAGCCATACCGAATTCATATAGAATTGCCCGCAGCTGCTAAAATTTTCTCAGAGTTCATAAAATGATTAGACAAATTCATGGGAGAAAAATCCATTAAGGGCTATAAAGCACAAAGAGGTTTTCCCCAGAGGTTGGAGAGCACTCTAAGGAAGCATTGGTACGTGTCTGCCTCATGCTCGTACCCCTTCTATGGTATCCACTACCAACCGCTGCTGGGAAGATGATGCAGCTCAGTGGATCAACCGCTATTACAATGCACGTTTATACACAAGCCCTGCTCAGGCCCCTGGCTGTGCAACGGGAGTTTTCCAAAAATAAGCATCTGCTTAAGCTTTTGCAGGCCCTAGGTCAGCACTTCTGGTTGGAAAGTAGAGCTGTAAAAACCAGTCTTGCTTGTCATGCGAGATGCATGTCATCTGCCGCGTCTACTGGAGCAGCCCCTTGGAAGGTTTTTATGATTCCTAAAGAAAAGAAACAAGCTGATCATCTCCCTAAGCCAAACCGAACAAATCTGTGGGTCTTGAAAGTTGCAAGGGTCAGAGCCTGAACCTTCCAGGACTTGAACCTGTCCATTCCCAAAGGCAGTCTCTGAAAACACGTCTCCTAGCACAGTCATCTTCTCACCTCATTTACTGATATTTTCTTCCCAGTCTGCCCAGGCCTACAGTCTAGCAGTTTCAAGAGCACACAGGCGCTGACCTACAATTGCAACAAGCTCTGCTTTGCAGGTTTCCCCTTCCCACTTGTGCCTGGCTGCATTTCAAAGACTAGTACCGCCAAACGCCAACGAAAACACCTTCTCCCTTGCTCCACCCCCCACATCAGCATCCCAGCCTGCACAACTGGAGCGAGGATGATGGCTCTCAGCACACCTTCCTCCTCCATGGGCTTTCCAGCTGCTCTGAGCATCTAGTGTTTCTTTTGGTCAAGAAAGAACTTAGCCAAGCCTCCCAGGAAGCCGTATGGGTTGCCTGGTACTGTCGTCCAACACTTGTGCTTAAACAGCACTGCTGCACCATGGGATGCAACTTGTGTCTCTGGTTTGGACTCAGGCATGCAGACTCCTTGAGGCGTTAGACATGGCTGGATCTTTCTTCCCCTTCTCCACCAAAAGGCTCAAAAGTGTCATGCACGGCATGGAAGGGGATTGAATGCCGGCTGCTGACTTTTCAAACAGCAAACAGGCAGGGTACTTATCTGAAAACACACACAAAGTGTAAAGGAGTCCACGGCATTTGGGATGCCAGCAGGATGCCCCACTTACACCCCCCAGCTCCAGTCTAGCTCCGCGCCTGAAGCCATGCCCAGCATGGGGGAGGCTGGAAACAAAAAGCAAAGAAAATTGCTCGGCTGTTTAGGCAGGTTTTACGCCTAGAAAGGTTTTAAACACTGCATCTTCCCAGTGTGCTCCTACAACGATACAACAGGCACGCAGGCAAACATGAATCACAACTGCTTGCTCCCTACAGACCCATTATGAGACACACATCTCTGACCAAGACGTCATGGTAGGTGCTTTCTGTATACAGGGCAGATAAGATGAAAGACCTCAAGGGAGATGCACATCTCTGTCTAGAGTGACAGCTTTACTTAATCATCTAGCTTGGTGAAATCGCTGAGAGGAAAAAAAAAAAAAAAAAAAAAGAGTGACGCGGTTGTCACTTGAACAGCGACAACGCTTCTCAATATTAGTGGCACATGCAGACTGCTCTCTGGAAACCATCTAACCAGGTGGCAGCTTCCAAAATATGAAAACTTGAGTGAAACCATGAACAAGAAAAGGACGGCTAACTCATTCCTATCATCGCCACTTCTGAATTAGTCACCGTGCTGCAGACCACGGGCACGAGGCACACTTTTTCATGCGCTGTGAGAGTGCATTAGAGATGGCTCCCCGCCATCTGTGCTGGAAAGTCCCTTGGGCACGTATTTTGCAGTTTCCCATAGCGGAGAAGCACGCTTTGGCCAATCCACATGCTGCCTACAAAGGCAGTGAGGTCCTCTGTCTGCCTGCAGCAGCTCTAGAGTAGTTAGGATGGAGGCCAGCACACTTTCCACCTCCCCCGACTTGTGGTGTTGCTTACCCTTTCTAGATGTTTTCCAGCAGAAAGCATCTGCAAAATCCCACAGAAACAGCAGATATTTGGGGATTGCAAGAGGGTGACAGGAAACTAGTCCTGCATCTGGAGCGTAAGGCCACTGCATCCTACGTGGACTGGTCCCATCCCAAGTACCATCAGGTCCCCAGGGTCTGGGAGAGCAGAAGCAGGCTGTGGTCGTCCGCTGAGACTAGCTGATCTACCTCTTTTTGTGTACCAAACGTTACTGTTTCCTTGCTGTATTTCCAAATCTGATTTCAAATGTTTAGAGGAACCTTGCACCAGTCTGAAAATGACAGACTGACTGCCAGCACCCATTCTTTTTCTCAATATTTTAAATCGGTGAGCGAGGAAGGGCGACAAATTAATTTGGAGAAAACCACATTTTTTTCAGGAAGCAATCCCTTTGAAAGCCTAAATAGTAGTAGTAGTTTCTGCTGCCAAAAGCTCCCATGCACAGAAGAGGTGATGAGCCCAGCACCCTGCTGCCTGTACATTCTCTGCAGTCTTGAATTCAGCATGGTCTTTTTGGGACAAACAAAAGCCAAACCAACAAAACAGGCCCTGGCATTTCTCTGCAGTGCTGGGTTAGCGAATACCTGCCAGCAGGACTCCAGCAGCCAGACGTATCCCACAGCATGCAACTTTTTCATTTTCTGCAGCCAGCAGTTCTTGTAGCAGGATTTCTCCTACTGCTGCAGTTGGCCTCGTGTCACTACCTTTAGTGACTCAAATTCATTACAGGAGCCTTCATGAAAATATAATCATACCATCAAAAAACCTGTGCAAGGGGAAGGATGAGGCTTCAAAGCTGCATCTCTTGGTAGTAATTTCAGGGGGAAGATGAGTGGGCTGAGACTCCCTGCTAAAGCCTCACGTGCCCTGCCTGCTCTTATTTGACAGGGCATGACCAGGCATGGACCACTCCATCTGCACACCTCCATTATTTGCTTCAAAGGATATATGTTTCAGAGGTACCTGAAGAAAACGGATATCCACTTTCCATCCTTGGCAGCTAGCCCCATTTGCAAAGTCCCCCTCTATGGCTGCTTTATTTCTGGCACAGACAAATTTGCGATCGCCCCGGGAGTGCCGCAAGAGCACATTACTGGGAAACATGTTTGATGCTACAGCTCCAGCAAACAGGCCTGGTGTGCTTCTCCTCCTGAATCTGTGGTAGGACTGGCCAAGAGTAGACAACAAAATACAGTCACCAGTCCTTCCTTTGGACAGAGGTTTTATTCAACCTCTTGTTGCGTACAGATGCAATTTCAAGATCACACAGTGGATTCAACACTCACAGCTCGATCCATTAGTATCTCCCACGATTGGGGCTCCACCAAGGTAAACAGTGAGACGGAACCAGAAGCTACACTTGTCCTTACCATGAGCCACGTTCGTCACAGGTCTACCATTTCCTATAACAGGCCTTTCAATACAAGGCTGGAGGTGATAACTATGCAAGAGGGTTATGCTTAGCCCCCTGCACAGGAAAGCAGCTACGTGGATCACTCCTGCTGCAACTCTGGGGAGTTTGGGACATCACTCACAAACTGGGACCATTTCCTCAGAGTCAGCACTGATCAGCAGCATTTACTGAGGTATATGTGGATTTAATTCTGCGTATCAGGGAAAATCCAATGCCAGCAATGAAATACTAATGCAAACCCACTAACAAGAGCACGTACTTTTTCCAACAGCAGCCTTCACAATGGGAAAACAGAAACAGGGTTATGACTGTGACACCTACTGCTCTGCATTAAATAGGTGCCTTCAACAGGTGTCATCCACTGATGTTGCTCCAGAATATTTCCTGCCACATCCACCAGCAGCAACGCAGCATGCCTTTATTTTCTCTCCTTCAGATATATCTGAACGATTTGCCCAACACTTCAACAATCCAGTCTAATTACTAGGACAGATAGCTGATGAAGTGCGATGGAATCATGCTCCCTTGCTGCTGGTTGCCAAGCCTATGCATATACACCTGGGTAGTAGGAATGAACTGCAGCCCTGCTCCAGCTCGTGTTTTCCTGCTCCGCAGTGAGGATCTGCCAATCTCCACCCGGCTGGTACACCGCATACGGCGCTGGGTTTCCTGGCTAAGCCTTGTCTGGAAGGAGAGGGCAAGGAGTGGCTCCTGTGATGGGGCAGCACAGTCCTCACAGTCCCAAATGCCATGGCTTCACATTCCTGGAAGGGCTCTACGGTGGAGAAGTGCCACCGGGGAGTCCTGAATTAAATGGCAGGAAGCAAGCCAGGTAGGCAAAGGGAGAGAGCCTAAAACCCAGAGCGTGGGGGACAAGAGAAGGACAGAAAGGTCTCCGGGGCCTACAGAAGTCGTCTGATGTGCCTAGTGTGTTGATGTGCATGGAAGGAGATGTAATCATATTTTTCACCTCCCGTCACACCTCTAAATGACAGGACACAACAGCAATTCCCTGCCTGTGTCCAAGGAGACAGCTTTTTTTTTTTCCAACAGTTGGGCAAAGGAAGGGCAGAGAGATCTGAGCCCTGAACAAAGGAACAAGCCAGTCTACGGGATCTCTGCCTATACAGTGCAAAGCCAAGAAGGACACGGAATGTACTGACATCTCAGTCCAGCCTTGTTGAGGTCGCAGTGATAATGTATCATGTCGCACCAGCCAGAGCCCAGTCACTTTAGCATCACAGTGCCAAAGAGGGACTAAATTTCCTAAAGTGACTCAAAACAATTTTCTTTGGGTAACTGTTTGCAAAGTTAGGACGCCTTAACCACTGGCATTTGGAATTGAAACAGACTCTTAGACATTTCCTTTTCCCAATGGGAGAGGTAATTGTTTTCTTTCTGGTTTAGTGGGTGGATACACCAAAATGCAAAGAAGTGGAGGGACCTCTGAGTAGCATAAGGAAAAAGCCAGAAATCCTAAAAGTATGTCCTGCTGGAAGGAAACACGCTGAAGACTGCAGTAATTACAACCTACGAGAGACACCACCCCCGCACACATAACTGAGGAGGCCACAGTCCAGCTCTCCATGCTTGGGACTTCCACCCAGTTCAACGGGAGGTCTGCACTGGGTCTGACTGGCTCGGGCTCCCACCCCAGACATTTCCCCAGGTTGAAGATCCACTTACCTGCCTGGTTTGTGGTTACATTTACAGACACAAACTGCCGGGCTCCGGGGTTCTGGTCGGACACTCCATTCACTGCCTCAATTTCAAAGGTATAGTTTGTATGAGCAAGCAGATCCACCATCATGACAGAGGTGTTTTTCAGGCCGGTTTGCTGGGGGAGGTACCTGACATGACTGCCACACGCCTCACACAGACCTGAGTGTGAGTTGCACTTCTTGCATGCAATATAATAAGACACATCTTTCCTTCCACCAGTATCAGCAGGGGGAATCCATTCCAGAAAGACACTAGTCTCGTTAACATTTGAGATGGCACTCCGAGGAGCAGAGGGGGGTCCTGGTTTGCAAAGCGAGAAAAACACATGGTAAAAACAGAATTATCAGTCATCCTGCTCTCTATTACTCATGTGCCAGAAAGTACATGGGGACCATTTGCAGCATCATCCAATGAACTGGGAAAACGAGGATTTGTTTTGAGCACTCCCACCTCACCTCAAGGGGTCTGTGTCGGAATGCAGCAACCTGAGCAGGAGGACAAGACACTGGGCTGGCTCAAACCCACCAAGAGGAGCACTCCACCTCAGGGCACTGCTTCTGGTGCTCTCCTTGCTCTCCCTGCAAATCTTTGCTTTGCTCTGCTCTTTTGGCTTCACCAGGGGCAACACTCCCCCTCCTCGCCCCACTGCCCCTATATTACTAGTCCTAGGTCCTAACAAAAGACACGTACTGGGTTATTCGTGCTACTTAGGTACTCGACTCAAATGCCAAATCGTTCCTCTGTGTGCATCCGCCTCTCCTCATCAGCTATTTGGCAAGAGCGAAACCGAAGCTTGGGCATCCAAATCACACCTAAGTGAGATGCTCAATGGAGCCCGAAGCAGATGGTGATCTACACGGGCCGCTGGAAACACGGCCATATCTGGCTACTCAACGGCAGCCTTCTTGGTCCCTGCCAAGCTCTAGCACGGTTGGTTAGCCACACCACGCTTGCTTATTTTGCCAAGCCTCCCTGCTCAGGAGGCCAGCGTGGCACTGGCAAGGCTATCCAAGGAGGAACAACCGCTGCAGAGGCACCAGAGCTCCTGCAAAAGCTGAGCTGTTTTCTTGCATCCTGCTGGGAAAGGCCACGGCTGGTCAAGCAAAGCCCATCTGGAGACCTTAAAGGCTGGTTACTTGCCGAAGATTCCGCAAGTTTTTTGTTTTTAACAGGCTTGTGTAGGAGGTGAAGGGCGAGCTGCAGATGCACCCTAAAGACCATGTGAAAGGACAAGCAGGAATCTCATGCAAGAGTTCCACACGTTACATACTCAGAGAATGCTAACAAACAAGGAAAAAAAGGGGGAATTTATCAAAGCAAGCCGAGATGAATTTTAGTCACGGAACCACCAGAAGCTATACAGCAAAGACGGGGATTTTTTCAAGGGAGGTAGAGGAGGGAAGGCAACACACTCCTCTTTGGTTCAAATGAAGCTGTCAAAACCCATGAGCAGGCAGTTCCTTGAAATGAGCCCCACAAGTAGCTTCACCAGCTAGAAATCCATATCAGTTTAACAGCCTGTCTTAGGCTGTCATCTTCTTGTTTTGTTGTGATAATTAAACTCAATTCGTTATTTTAAAAGGGCATTATTGCAAAACCAAATGTCCTTTATAAACCACAAGCATTTTCTTCTGTTTCTTCTTCCTATTCCCCTATTTAAGGCTATGAAATTGATATAACGCTGTCGTGATTTAGACTCAAGCTGTTTTGATTCAATGAGAAACTCGCTGCCAGAGGAAATAAATAATCCTGCTGTATCTTTTTGCTTCAGGGCGGAAAAGCAGTTGAAGACAAAAGCTAAGTTAGTTTAGGAAATGGCAGATCAGCTTTGTTTTGTCCTGTGATCACTTCAGATCACTAAGAACTGGGAGAAAGCCACTTGGAATTTGCGCCTTGGGGTCCCAGAGCCATCAAGCTCATGATACCAAAGTACAGCCCAAGTCGGGACTATTTTCTGCACTGATATAGTGGAAACTACAAAATTCATCACTGGAGATGTGTAGAGTTATATATATTGCACTGAGGGATGTTTTTTACTGGTGAAATTGCCCTATTTTTATTTCCGCTGAATGATTGCCCTTTTATTGCTACCAGTACTCTAGGAAAAAATAAAGAATTTGGGCATGAGAAACACTTAGCGGACAACATGTCTTTAACAGGATAAATTATTACTTTTGTAAAGTCACCAGAGTTTTTTTTCTTGCTTTGTACAGAAGAGTCAGCTGCTCTTCTTGGAGACTTAAAAACATCAGCTTCCGTGGAAGTGCTTTGAAGCTAGTGGGACTTCATAACCTAAAAAATTAGCATTCTCACAGGGGCTCAGAGAAAGGTCTTTAGTACTCTACAGATATCTAACAAGACCTACTTGAAGAATCCTGAAGCTGCACTTGGGTAAAACTTTGATAGATCACAGCTGGGAGAACAAAATGGTGTTTTACCTTCAGAAGAGGGAGGCTCTAGGTCTGCTAAGATCTGTTTTAATTTCCAGCTTCCTTTTGTCAAGGACAAAGATATTACTTTACTGGGTTTTTTAGATATAAATATATATTTTTAATTCGCTACTTTGCACCCTAAGCAGGTACGATTCACTCTTTCTGCACCACAACTTGCTGACCAGAGGCAAATATTTTCTGAAGACAAAGATATTGGTATTTTTCTTGATGGAGAGCAAACCTGTTTGCTGATGCACATATCTTAAAATAATAACCTGACAGAGAAACTACCCTTGAGATACAAATACATATATGCACACACTCAAAATAAAGCTAACTGTAAACTTTTTGTGAGTGGACTGCTACACTGAATACCACAAAATCTTCAGTTTGTCCCATGTATCATACTATTAAAGATATTTACCCAATATGCTCCGAACAACAATAGGCTTACTTGTTAGAGATGAGAGGGGGGGAAAAAGGCTATAACTACATTTTCATTTTAAAGAGATATTGTGCAAGGATTTGAAGCTGGGAAGAAATGAGAGGAAATAAAGCACATTACTTCCTGGAAGATATGTAATAATATTAAGAGAATTCTCAAATGCCCATCAGGACCAAGCACTTTTTCTTGTTGGAGGGCAATAGTTAATTCAGACTGAGTCACAGCACTATTAATTTCAAAATCATTACTTAAAAAACATGCTTAAGGAACTGGAAAAATTAAATAAAAATTTATTTATTTCCCCCTACACACACTGTACTTAAATGAGGAGTTGACAGTGGTGTAGCTGTTAGTTTTCTTTAGTGATGTTGTGGGGGGGGAGACTCATGCATCTCGGGAATGAAAAACATTAGCTTTAAATTAGGAAAATGTGATTTTATAGCTATACCGACTGGCAAGGAGACTTTGCAGGTGTAGACCTGAAAACAGACATTGATGTATTCCCTAAAATTAACTAGATTTCAAGTTGAAGGAATCCTATGAATATTATTAACTTCTGCAGTAATAAATAATAAAAACATACAAAAAGCTCGCAACGTTTTCTTACCAGTCATAACTCAAGCCTGTCTCGCTTGTGTTTCAGCTCACAATGAGATGTTTCCTTTGAGATCTAATGGGACCGGTTTAAAACAGTCGTGTTGCTACCTACTCCTCACTGTCCCGGCCAAAATTTCCTACGCCTGCAGCTGAGCTGGGGTAGAACCTGAGCCCTCCTTAGCACCTTCAGCACAAATATACTCGGGTTGGGAACAAAATCCCAAAAAAGGATATGTAGGGCTAAATGAGAGTGATTAAAGCACACAGCGAAGGCTTAGAGGATGCGCTCTGGTTTGGGGCTATAAGTGTGAATGCCAGCAGAGATGCTGTGACATCTTCAACTGCCGCACCGGTGTTTGCAGCGGCTGAGGAAGCTGAGCAGTGTCTTGGTCAGCATTAAACCTCTCATCTGCTCCAGAAGCGCCCGGTACCCAGCCAAACTCTATCCTAATACAGCTTCAGGCATTATGCCTGTGTTTTAAACTACCTTACGTAAGCTTTCAAACAAAAAAAAAAGCCCTGAAACAAAACTATCCGAATATTACAACTCCCAAACAAACCTTTCTTTTTTTTAAAAGGCACATAAAACTCAAACAAACATAAAACCAAAATCCCATGGTATTTGTAGAATCAGAAATTACGACCTTTACCTACAGGATTCAAATTGCACCAGAGACATGGGGGAGACAGCTACTCAAAATTCATTTCTTTTTACCATGAGCTGGTCACCAAGCTTACTTGTGCCTCTCTGAAAATCCTGCCCCACGCTCAGGTCACAGCACTTATTGCACAAACCTCTTCCTTGCAGGGGGTAGCTCCTTCCCTGTGCTAATTCACCAGCAGGCATGACTGGATGTGTACCCCTCCATCCTGGGAAGGGATAGAGGACACCACCACCGATCGCGGGCAGGAGGCAGTCTGGCATACCCGTATCAGTCCCTGGCTTTAGTTCTGCCTGCACAGAAAAGCTGATTTTCTGTGCATTTCCAGAGCTCAGAGTACCCTTCTCCTTTCCCATTTCGCAATACCGTGCTGGACCTTATTGTCTCTTATTTATATATGTTTTTTAAGTCAGGCCAAGGGGCAAAATGGACATCAAGAAGCCCTGATATCAAAGTTTTTCATGCTGTAACTCACTCTAGCTACTGCTCCAAAAGACAGCGGCATATCCATTTGCTAAACTGAGAAGCGCCTGCATGACTCACCCCCCCAGCCCACTTTGATCTGACAGCACCAGCTACCGCCACGCTGCCTAAGGCTGTCTTCTCCTCCCCTGCAGCACACCTTCCAACAACTACACGCTTCATGCTCCTACGGCTGGTGAAAAGCAAACACGGAGTTCAAGGGCCCTAATTTTGCTCTGAGTGCCTCTTGCAGGCAAGCAGAGACCTGCCGAGGGCAATTTCTGTTGCGAGTCCATCTCTCCAACAGGAACAGAGTTTTTCTTTCTCTTTTTGAAGTGCAAACTCGAGAAGCTAGGAAGGACATCTGTAGGCACTGGGATGAAGGCAAAGGAGCTACTACCATGCCCGCGGATTGCAAGGAAACAGTTTGGAAGTCACCACTGCACCCTTGCCCAGTGGCTCTGACCACGCATGGACTCAACTTCTTGCTGAAGTCCCTTGGAAGCTCTCCCTGCTCTAGCAGTTCAGCTCCTCTTTGGTCTTTTTTAACCACTTTTGCAATGCAAATTCAGAGCATGATAGATCCAGCTCAGCACAAACCTGCGGTCTGTTCTATGCTCGGTGGGACTAGCTGGGGGCACGCAAATTGTGGCCCTAAGTAGCTGAAACAAACTGAATAAGAAACTTTCAAGATACAGCTAACAGCACAGCTCGCAGATGGCAGAAAAAGGGCAAAACTAGTGACTCTGATTCCCTCAACTCCACCTTGGACTCCTAATACCACAATTTGTTTCTTATACAACCCTCCCGCTGCACCAAGGAGATAAGCTCTACACTTGTGCCGCAGGGTTGGAGAAGGAGCTTCCCTTGCAGAGTGCAAGAATGCCCATCTCCAGGCGGACTGGAAAGGCAGAGCTCTCTCCCTGCTTGTTTGCCAAAAACAAGCTAAGAAACGATAGTAAGCAGGCCCACGTAGACTGCGTGCGTGCCTACTGCCAACGAGCACTCCCCATCGTTTCCTCAGCGTGCCTGCCCTACAGCAGCACCCATGAACACACCGACAAGGATGGCTGAACGCCGTGCTGCTGCCTGAGTCCACCCACGAGCAGGTGGCAAGAGATCGAGCATCCATTCAAGGCAAAACCGCTTCCTCGGTTTAATGCCAGCTTTTGAAGGAAAAGGCTTTGAGAAGTCTGTTCTCGGATGTACGGCGGACAAAGCCCAGGGACGTTACAAGTGTGTCAAGACTAGTTCAGACTCCAGCCGAGAGCCTGTAAAAGCACATTAATTAGGATCATAATAGCTAGTTACAGTACAGGAACAGCTCACAAGGATTAAAAACAACCCTATAAGCACGTGCTTACTTGTACAGGCCATTGTAGGTGGGTCTGATTCCTTCCTAAAATAGTGTTCTTCACACAGGCAAGATGTGGATGCTTCATCAAGCGTGTAGCTGTGAGGGGGACATTTGCTGCAGGATGGACTGTGGGGTGAAGCTTTGAAGAACCCAGGTCTGCATACTGTGAAAAGAAGAACCACAGGCTAAGCTCTCCCATCATAAAATTAGTCTCTTCACATTTCTGTTTTAAAAAAGACATATCTTCAGCTAGAAAACAGACAAACACTCACAAGCTATTTTGTTTGCATATTTTAAAACATTCTATGCCACTAACAGACAGTGCATACTTAAATATCTGCATAAAAAAAGAATGAGAAGCCGTTGATTTCTATTTTTTTTTCCCCTAGCATCTCCCTTGCTGGATATTTATTTTCCTTGTTGAATGCATTAGAGGTAACATCTTTTGGGCTCTGCTTTAGAAAACATTATTGTGTTTGGTTTTTTCTTTTTTTTTTTTTTTTCTCCATTCAGTCTCAGAAAAACACATAAAATACATCTCATGGTTTTCATTTAAGATGTTCTACACCCAGAAATCAATGTCTCAGCAAACAAATAGCAGCACAGTGGTGGAGGGAATCTCAAGATCGACAGCTTTAAGACATTGTGATAAGGCTAATTCCCAAGAGTCTCTTCCCCTGCAAACCTGTGATGAATTTTAAAGTGCTCCACATAAGACAGACTGCTCTGGGTATAGCCTGAACCAGGCATGCTCACCATACAAGATATTCCTTCCAGCATCCATATGCATGACAAGGCACAAAGACTTGATACGAGAGCTATTTTTGTTTTCATAAATACATGGCTTCGGGTGGCTTGGGATTTTTTTTTTTATTATTATTAATAATTTGAGGTGAATAGAATAATATCTAGTTTCCAGCCTCCTGAAACAAGTGCTCTTTCACCTAAGCAAAGCACTCTGCACTTCACCTGCCTGCGCACACACCCCGTCAGGAGCAGCGACAGCCACAGGTTTGCACATTTCCACCCCAGGAAAAAAACAGCTGGCCCTGTAATCATCCTGGTATATGTAGAATTACAAACCCCTTGTTAGCAAAAGGAGGAAAACCTGATTTTCCCTGTGTCTCAAAAAGTAGGCACACAGAGACACGTTAAAGCAGCTCCAAAGTATCGCTACGTTTTTTTTTCCTTCAGAGGTGCTCTAAAATAATTCTGCCCGGTGCGATATCAACGATGTGCAAGTATGCCATGAAACTTGCAGAAGCTACCTGGAAATCCCACAGCCTTTCCATCTGCATTCAGACTTCCCTGGTTGTAATTAGCTTGCAAAGAAAACGAGCTCACAGCAAAAGGACTAATATTATCCCACCAGGAACGTCCCAGACAATTACAGGATGAAGATCATGTGCTAAAATTCAGTATAGATTTTTACTAGTGATCCCTTTTCCTCTGATGGACCAGCTAGGACAACTGCCTCTAAAGTTGGCTCTCTTTCCTGCAGCACCAGAAACTCTCTCCGCATCTTCCTTTTTACGTCACTAGCTTCTTCGACAAAGATAAGACACTTGCACATCAACTCCTAACTCCTAAACCCAACCACTAAGTCTTTGCTGATGAAAATCACTCATGCATCAAAAGGGATGTGATCCTAGAGCATCCAAGATGCCTCCTCCAGGCCCCACCTTTAGTCTTGCCTGGATTGTGAAGCTGTCACAGCAAGCCCCGTGCAACCCTGAAGCAGTTCCCAAGCCCACCACAGGCTGCCAGGTCTCCATCACACATCTGCAGCCTTTCAATCTTACTGTGGAGGATGCTCATCTTCAGCATCCTTGCTGAAAACCAGGCAGCATCTTCCCCCAGCTCCCTTTTCTTGCCACAAGACAGAAAGAGAACAACTAGTAGGGCTAGAGGGATTTACAGGTTTTAAAAATCCAATTTCCAAAATTGCTACTCATCCAACTAGAGCTCCATACCTAGGCTGCGAGCTCTGCAGGGTGCAGTTCATCTGCTTTGTCGATCCACCAGGACTGGTGAACAGAGCTGGGGCTGAATTTCTTCTTGATGGCTGTTAGTGGACTTTCCACAAGCTGCTCTCATGCATTATGGTACATTCCTCAGTTTCATTTACTTCACAGCCACCTTCAAATGCTGCCCTACCTCCAGCAAGGACCTGTTCTACAATCTCTAGAAAGTCTTCTGGGAGAGGAGACCACCAAACAGCTCCTCTCCAGCCTACAATTTGTATTTCAAAGCCAAATCAAACTCACTTGCGCACACAGACAGTAGAGATGGGGAAATGAAAGTACAAATACGTGCAACATATAACGAGGGCAGCCCACGTCTAGTGTGTACTTGATGTAATTAGCCTTCAAGAAAGGACTTGAATTTATCTCATTATGTCCCATCAAGACAGACAGAAAATCATTACAGCACAAGAGTTTACCGTGCTTCTATTTTCTGCAAACCAGCAAATGCAAAATAAGTCAGTTTTCCTTGACAGATTTTCAACGAGGTGCAGCTTGTTAATGACGGTATGATATGTAGCTCAGCTCAAAGGGAATGTTTGGTTTTCATGAATAAGTACAGAGCCAACAGATGTACAATGGCCAATAACCCACGTTTTAATGGGGAATGTGAAATAAAACTGAACTGGACTGATTTTTGTATAATCTGCAGGCTCCCATGGGTCAGGCAAATCCCTTCTCTATCCAAAAGGTATAAGGAGGAGCATTCAAGAGCACTGAAGATGTCAACATGAGTCCTCATAACAAACAGCCATCAGAGCAGCGTGCTGTCGTATCCAAGTGAAATACTCTTGTGCTGGTTAGGAAGGAAGAATGCAGGAAGAGGAGATCACAGAATCATATAATTGCTTAGGTTGGAGAAGACCTTTAAGATCACCAAGTCCGGTTGTTAACCCAGCACAGCCAAGTCCACCACTAAACCATGTCACTAAGCATCACATCTACACACCTTTTCAACACCTCCAGGGATGGTGACTCAACCACTTCCCTGGGCAGCCTGTTCCAGGGCTTTACAACCCTTTTTGTGAAGACATTTTTCCTAATGTCCAACCTAAACTTCCCGTGGTGTAACTTGAGGCCATTTCTTCTTAAAAAAAGGAAGGGCAGAAAACACAAATAAATGTAAGAATTAGCACAGCAAGTGGTGGCGTGCCGAGTCCGTACTCCTGCAGCAGATGCTTTGGGGAGGACAGTGGTGGGTTTGGCGGGTTCCTCCAGCACAGCCTTCCAGCCTCTCAGAACCAGCAGCTTGAGGACCACTCCTGATGGGAATAACGCTTGCACTACCGTGCTCAGGAGCAGAAGCAGCTGTAGCTGTACCGGTGTTTCAGGCATAACTAGCATCTATTACAGCATTTTGCTCTGTACCCTTTCCTACATTTGCCTTGTACATGACACAAAGGAGAGGACAGCTAGTGAGGTGGTTCGAGCAGTAATCCTCTAATAAACAGGGATGCCGTGACAAAATGGATGCCGTTAGATGAAAGCTGACCCAGGAACGTCTTACGCTTTCACACTGCAGGGCAGGTATCACAGTAGCCTGATGGGCACAGTCTTGGCTGAGCTCAACAGCCAGAAGCAGGGGCTGGGATGGGACTGTACAATTTTTCTATCACTGGTGGCAATGCCTCAGATATTTTAGAAATTGGATTCAGAGCAGAAAAGGGCCCAAAACACCTTACCTTGTTGAGTTTTAGTCTTTATCTTACCATTCCTCTTCTGACAGTCAGGCTTACAATCTCTTCATGAAGTATACATGACTTTTTTTTAAATTGCATGGGTGTCCGGGGTTTAATTTCTAATTAAATCTTATTTTAGTCTTCTTACATTTTTATCTCAGTATTTCTAATTCAACAGCTCTTGAGAGGATATGTAGAACTAGCACAGTATGGTCATGCACATAATGTTACTTTCTCTCTTTTCAATGGGGTGGGAAAAGGAGGAGAAATAAGATGAGCCTAAGACTCCCCATAATCTGCTGCAAGCCAGCTGAAAAGAAATGAAATAAAGCTTTAAGCTGTTTATGAGATCTGCTTCTTTCTTCCTAATATTAAAACTGATAACTCCTTAACTGATTAACAGCCACTGATGTGTGAAAATAGTCTTTAAATGAAATTGGTTGCTAGAAAAAAAAAAAAGATAGTATTTTTAGACACAGCAAATACACCATAAACAACCTGCTGGTGTTAGGTACAAGTGGGATGTGTTTCTATTAGTAGCACATCCATTATTAACAAATTAATTTCACTCTTTATTTTTAGTAGCAAACAGAAAATGTCGTGAGCGCAGAGCACGGACATCTGCGCAGCCGCTTGCTTCGCACTTCAGGGAGGGCCAGAGAGAGATGGCTGCAATGAGAGACGGCAGGAAAAGCCTCTCGGGACAGCAATGGTGTGAGCCGACCCCTTCAACTGGCAGCGATCGGATGAGAAACTGGGTTGGTACCTTGCAGACAGGGGCCCACGAGAGCCACCCTGATAGAAACCGGCTCTTTGAATGTGGGTGGACAGAGGAGGTGTCACTGGTCCTCTTCCAATGAAACCTGTCCTCTTCCAGCAACGTGCTGTACTTTATGTGCTAGATCAGTACTAGCGACAGCGAGCACCAGCAAAAGGGGGGAAAAAGCGGACAGAAAAGGTAATAACATCAAACATCTGGGGCTTGGCAGATGATTTTCTGCAAGCATTAACATCAAGGGATTTGCAACTGCATCCCTGCAATCATCCTTGAGCTTCAGCTCCTTGCATCCAATGGGCAGGGCTCCTCTCCAGCTGCCCCACACCTTCAGTGCACACTGACCCCGGGCAACTAGTGCTGCAAGCAAGGACCACCTCCGAGGCTCTCCATATGCACAGGCATGTATCTGGCCATGTTGGGAAAACCACTCAATTAATAATATTGGGAATTCCAGTTTTGTCCCTGGAGACAGAAAAGTTAGGAACCCCAACCCTGTAAGCCTTGAAACCCCAGGAGATAAGAATAAGGTCCAACCTATTACTCCCTTCACACTCTCATGATGCCGGGAGGATAAGCTCACAGTACTTAAGTGCTTAGGATCAGCAAAGTGACCTTTCATATATCCCAGAAATAAAGCTCAAACAGGAATTACAGTGTCTCCCTTGCAGAGCACCAAATTAGTCTCCACAGTAATCAGAAATCACAGGTATAATTCATAAGGCAGTGCTGCTAATCCATAAATAAAGCTAATGGACAAAATTTAACCGAAATTAATAAGGATAAGGATGCCTAGTCTAGACGGAGCACAGGTTATCTGTCTGAAACTGAGGTTTCCTCCCCAAACTGCAACCCCTTTTGGCTTCTCCTTCCCATCCTTCGCTCCCATTTGCCTTGCCAGCCTGCAAACTTTCTAGGGCAGGGACACGCAATTTACTCAAATTACCACAGCTTTTAGAAGCAACTGCAGTGTAAAACTCTGCCCCATGGACAGATCCATATCCACGTATCCACAGGCTCTCGGCTGAAACACAAGCACGATGTGTTCCAGATGTTGAAGGATCTGAGCAAAACCAAGCTACAAATAAACCAACCCCTGTTCTCATCTCCAGAGCTGCCACGCATTGAAACATTTGCACCAAGGAGAGAGGCCTGCTGCCTCTTAGATACATCCAAAAATCTAAAGATGGCTTTACTGAGGTAGTCTTTACAATGTGGAATCAATTAAACCGCTCAGCAGCTCCAAGCCTCAGCGTGTACTCCTGACACGCACTTTTACTTACCAGAAGAAAAAAAACAAAACAAAAAAAACCACGGCAGACTGTCTTCATGCTTCCCGACCAATAGAAACAGGTGATCACCATGCTCTTCTATAAAGTATTTCAAGAACTACAGCAACTCACTGTCGAGCCTCGTCCTGCAGAATTTACAAGCGGGCTCCCAAGAACTAATCCTGCCCTCGCTAACAGCTCTCCTTGAACTGCAGGCCGATATCAGAATTGCTGCCAAATCTATAAAGCTATAGCAAAATGTGTAAAATACCCTGATTGTATCTCCTTTAGGGCTGGTCCCTCTATCTGCGATAGCGCTACGTGGCTTCCTGCAGCGTGCCTCGGAGATTCGAAGGGAATTAAATAAATACCCGCTACTAAAACACTGTAATTCGAAGCTGGCAGTTTGCTTGAATCCAGCAGACTTGCCAGCATCCTGTGGCAACTCCAGCACCCAGTGTTGTAGCCCAAGACCTGCTAAAAGTCCTTTTCAATGGGTTCCTGGAGCTTGCTGCATAAGTTGGGCACCCGGGGGCTTTGCACGTTGAAGATAGACTCGGCTCTGACCTTGGATATAAGCCGACTCATGCATCTCAGGTGGGAAATATTCTTTTAACCCTTTTTTTTGCTCTAAGAAAACACTGTGTCTTTTGATGCTCTTCTGCCCAACCCCACACTAACTCAGACTGAATTACCTCTGCCCCACACTGAAATCAGGTCTAGATCTGAACACCGAAACAACCTTGAAAGCTTAAATATAAATAAATTAGTACTTTCCGTTCTTCTCTTTGAAACGCCGCTTTTTCTACCATGTGACTCACTAAATTGTCACACGGCAATTTATGATATGACTGTAGTTGCTGGAAAACGAAGAATTAACTGCGACTAATGACATTAATGTGTTTCTTCTAAACGGTATAAAACTTCATCACATGGCATCACTATCAAACATTCATCAAATTCACAAGTCAGCTACATTTGCAAGCCATAAAAATACCTAGAACACAATGCATTTGAAAATGCTGGTGATTACATTAAGATCCTAATGGGCTATATTTCTGCACATCCCGGCTTTGCTGTAAAGAAGATTTTGAAACAATCAACGAGGCAAAAATCTGAGTCAAGCCTAAACTCTCACCAGCGTGATAGAGGAGCGGGGAAGGGTATTTATCCTGGCATATATGCAAACCTGCTCTATCATTTGGCTTTGATTTTGCAGAAGGAAATCAAGCTATGGAAAAATAAATGCTCTTAAGGGGAACAGAAGATTTTTTCAAAAGCCCTCAGCACTATGCAAGCGTGCTCCCACTGCCTGCATCAATGGCAAGGGCTAAGCTGGGCGTGCTTTAGTTTTTACCAAACTTTCCTGTCCAAAAAACCCCTGGGAGAAATTGGTACATTGCTAGAGAAAGAGAAAGCACCGCTGAGGATAAAGTGTCATTTCCGAGCAAACCCAGAATTTGTGACCAGCAGATACATGCTCTTGCAATCGTGTAAAAGGGCTCCTGGCACCTCAGGAGTCCTCCTCACTCTCTGGTTACAAGGGACAGATCCAGGTTGGTCTCGCTGAGCCCTAACTATCTGGCTTACGATAAAATAAGACAGTCCACATCCCGTCGCTACAGCCTCTCTGCCTATTACAGCAATAAAATACCTATCTCTGTAAATCTCTGTGTCTATAAACATCTATCTGTGCATCTTTACTTTGTTTTCCAAGGTGTGGGACAAAGATGCGCTTAAATTATGCTTAAATTACCATCTCTTTTTTTTTTTAATGAAGACAAATGGAAATCATTTTACTCCCTTAAACAGAGGAAGATGTGATTTACAACGCTGCACCTAAGGGGAAAATACAATTTAAGATACAGAAGGCAACAGAGACATTTGTTTCCACATGCTCGTAAACATAACCTGTGATGCCTAGCTCCACGCATAATCCAAGAGGCGTGAGAGTGTGTTTTGGGGTTTTTTTTTGCATACAAAGACACGCACCCTGGGTTATCCTTTGTTATGTGAACGGTAACTGTAACGTTCAAGCTGCATTGCGCGCTAAGCGAGGGGAGGATTGATGGACAGGCCGCAGAACTCCCTCGAGTTCAACAGCAGCGTTGACTGAATAGCAATAACAAGCAACATCCCTAGTGGCAACAGGGGGACAGGATCAAACCTGAAAACGCTGCAGCCCAAACCCCTCTATGACTGTCTGTGTACACATATTATGGATAGTAATGCAAAGACCAGTCGGCAAAATCTCCTGGAAAAGCGGGTTTTTCGCAGCCGCGTGTTTGTTGGCACAATACTACAATAATAGGGTTTTAGTCTTCTGGTGCAGTCTGCCATGGGGATCTGGAGCCCAGCCAGCAAAGAAAGAAAGATTCTCTAATTATGCTGTGGTTTGGACAATTGCAACCCATTGTGGTTAAGAAAGATGACATTTGGGAGGATTTATTTTAATGATTTATGTCATGTGTGTTTACTCTACCAACACTTCAAGGTTTCAGCCTGAACGAACACACTGTACATATGCAGGCAGTAAAGAGAAGTAAAAACGTTTAAAAGATTTCCTTCTGGTCGGCTCTACCTGCACAGCTTCATTTGTGTGGATAAGATTTCTAGGTGGTATAAAATCAGCCTTTCCTCCACTGACTAATTTGGTCCAAAATACGCAGCATCCCACCAACCTACAGTGATGTTAACACCTACACAAAAGGAGCTTTTCCAACTCTGCCTAAAATGTTTAAGGGCTTGTTTGCTTCTGGCTTTATGATCATCTGTCCCAGGAGGTAAATTTGGTAGGACTGGCTGCATACAATTTATTTTTAAATTGTTCCTCTGTAATTTATGACTGAACATATGTCACTCCAGACACCTCTATTCAAATTCCATCAGAGGGAGACGGAGATGGATCTTTTACAGTCATTCTAACCAAAAATAGATGGGAAGGATTTATCCAGAATTGCCTGGACTAAGTGTGCTAACTGGGTTTATGCACATTAAAGTGACTCGAGGGAAGCGGCGGGTTTTTTTACAAAATTTAAGAATTTAAGATACAGGTGATGCCAGCCAATTCTGCAGCAGACAGGCGACTTAGAGGCACACAGAAGGAAATGTGGACATGCCTCTTGGGGAACATCTTCCTTCAGTCACGCCTCTTTTTGCAGAAGCTCCTGAGTTTTTGCAATGGAGCACACTGGTTGGAGTTACAGATGCAGGGTCTCACCAAGCTAAATTCTGCCCTGGTACAGATCAAAGTGTGTGAGCAAGGAGAACATTGCAAGTACTAATACCCTCATAAATTTAACATGGGAAGCTGAGCAAGCTCCACACACATAGCAAAGTGCAGAAACATCAAGCAGATATCCCACCACACGCAGATACAATGCTTCATGAGTTCAGTTTAATTAACCAGACATAACAATACCGACATTATTTGTTAAGTTGACTAAACCACTCCTTTGGGTCAGATGAACACTGCAACACTTCACAGTTCATCTGCCTGGCCAACTAACTCCACTGATCAGCTCCTCGAGGAATGAGCTCAACAAAGGGCAACCTGAGGCATTGCTGGCTCTTCTCATGTTGGCTTGACAACATTGGGAGCTTTTCTTTGAGATCCAGTCCCGCAGCCCTGCAACAGGACAGTTTATTTCCTTATGATCCCTCCCCCATTTCTGAAGGAAAACTTGCTGCATACGAACAAACATGCTCAAACCCAAGAAAAATCAAAACAACTTGACACTTTCAAATCTCCTGACTTTGGAGCCGATTTCAAAAATATTTGGGCAGGTGGCCTCATGGCTTTTGGATGCTGGAGTTGGACCATCCTTGCCATGAACTAGCTAAAACTGCTGTGACTCCAGACCTGACAGAAAACACCAAAACCCCAGAGAGAAAAAAAAATAGGTTATACCCCAAGAAGACATTTTCTTTGTCAGACATAAGCAGTACTTTTCTGAGACAATAGCATCCTGCTTTTGGGAGAAAGGCATCCTGATAGCATCCTTGTGCACTGTATCTTCTCATGGGCTTTGTTCTGGCCCAGAAATTGCTGTTTGATGTATGCAACTGCACCAGAAATTCAGATGTGAAGCAAAAAAAGTAAAGCAAAGCAAACACTGCCTTCCCTCTGGCTATGTGAAGCTTCACCACAACCTCCTTCCCACCAAATCCATTTACCCATGCCATAAAGCACTAGCCTGAAGCCACGATGCTGGCCATTCTCATAAGTTTTTTATTTAAGGTTTTGGGCTGCCAAAGCTGGATTCATAGAGGTTTAATACTCAAACGATTACAAGGGGATGCTATTGCTCACATGTACCTTAGCTGACTCTCCAGTTACATCCAAAGAAATGAGCATGGCCTACACGAGCCTGCTTGCCCTGGAAACCCTGCAATACCTTTATTTGTGATTTTTACTGCATCTCCACGCCCTTGCATCAGATCAACATTAATATCTTCCTAAGGCGGCGCTTGAGGAGATGGTGTAGTGGTTAGAGAGATGCTAGGAGAAAGGTTGGACTTGATGATCCTGGAGGTCCTTTCCAACCATAATGATTCTGTGATTTTGTGATTCTGTGATATTGAAACAACAGCATCAGGAAGACGTGCCCCCACAGCAAATAGATAGCATTCAGCACACTTAAACCTACCTACCTATCTCCATTTCATGTTTTCATTGTAACTATCACTATGTCACTGCCCTCTTTTAAAAAGATCTCAGACCTGCACTCTCATTCTGCCTACCAAGACCTCTGTTCAAAACAAGTTCAGGGGAAAACAAAAATACTATATAAAGAAAAAATATGTCTCTTTTAAGCTGCACTGGAGGTAGAAGCAGAATATTCTATAGCTGCAGTTTGTTGTCAGAACATCTGCCACCTCTGTCTCAGAAGGCAGCTGGGAAGCCTGGACAGATATGAAGTCGGCATAACACACAGAACGCTCTTTCTGGCACACGGCAAGCTGGGAACATGAGACACGAGTCAAAAGGATGGAGATGGGATCAACTTGGAATGAATTGGACTTCAATGAATGTTCTAATTGACCACCCCACAGTCCTCCCACTGACCAGCATTGCAAGCCTTCCTTTTTTTTAAAATTCCCTTTTTTTTTTTCTCCTTCTGCAAGAGTACTCTTATAATTCAATTTACATGGCCTCCTATGAATGCATATTCCAGTATAATTCATTTTTATGAGCATTTATATGCAATGAAGGCAAAAGTAATCCAGTGAATCAAAACATACAGAGCATTTTAGAGAATAGTCTTTGATATGTATATATTTACTTCTAGCATCTATTTTCATGCTGACACCTGTTTCAGTTTAACAAAACACTTTACTGGCAATATCTACTTCAAAACATAGCAAGTGTTATATCTTATCTTCTTGAAGATAATAATCTATACAGAGAGGCTGGAATACGTTTTCTATTATTAGTTTCTCCTACATTTTTATCTTAAAAAATGATGATACATTTGGTGTTTACATGATTGCTGTAATTTTTTTCTTTTTTTAAAGAATGTTATTCCTCTCTACTCCTCTCCATTGTTGTTGGTGGTTATTTTATTCATCTGATTTTGATTGTGTATTTTCATGCTTTAGAAAGTACCTGCAATTATATGCCTTTATAAATACTCTATTATATGTCTCTGTAAATACACTTTCTGTCCAAAGGAATGAGCAGTTTCTCCCATGAATGTTGCAGGTCAGATTGTTTTATGTTCCAGGAAAAACGCAGAGATGGCGCTTTTCCTCTCTTACAAGAAAGCATGATCCTTGCAATTAATTAGGCCTACTGTGTCAGAATCTTTCTTTACATCAATGAAACAGTCTGAATTTAATCAAAATAGCACTGTCATAGTATTTTCTTACTTGCTGTGTCTTGTAAACAGCAACTTTAGGACTGCTTGAATGTCTAGTGGTATTTGAAATGGAACAATCCAAACTTGTATTACACAAAATGTTATTGCAAATGTTTGTAGTATTTCTGCCGTCCAATAAATCTATACTTATTTTTCAAGTTTGTTTTTTTTTTTAATTCTGTTCCTACCCAGCTAGGCATTTAAACATATGTGTACCTTCAACTATGTATATAAATCTCACATAAATCTGTTCAGCTAATCTATTTGATCATACATTTTTTTAAGAGTTTGACTGAAAAATAACACACTTTTCCACATTTTCCAAAGTTTAATGGAATTTTTTAAAAAATTGGTTTGATTTTTCTGTGTCACTCTTCATAAAGTTTCACCTAAACTCCATGAAATAAGCACAGTGCTTAGTTACTAGAGTAGTCTTTCAGATATGAAGAGATTAAACTTTGTGACCCAGGAAGGGAGCATGAGAAACCAAAATATCTTTATCTTGGTTTCAGTGTGGGAGACTCACGCAAAGACAAGAAATTTTGATTACATAAAACACACCTGGATTATGATACCAATGTCTATGTTATCCTCTCAGGTAAATGATGCTTCCATATGGAAAAGGACAGATACTTTTCACAAAGTCCCTTTTAAGTTGCATATAAAGAAAAAATATTTTCCCAATACAAAATAGATGTGTTTGTTAGTTCGTGCTTGAGCTGACAGAAAAAATATAATAGCCAGTGGTCAGAGAGGTTTCTGTGTACTGCGAAAGAAACACTTCTGCTTCTCTTGTGTGTCATGTTGTACAACCTATATTTGATATTCGTAGGGAAGAGCTAAAAAAGATGAATGCAGGATGGGTCATCCTGAAACACATTACTTCAAATTTTCTTGTTGGAATTCTCTTGCATAGATTTGCCAGTATTAAGAGCAATACTAATATCTTGATCTACTCAAAGGTAAATAATAAAAATATGAATAACTGCCTTATACCATCACGAATTTCAATGCCAGAAAGGCCATCCTGAAAACTCAATTCCAGTGCTTCATTTTCAAGTTCATATTGTGCATAACATTTATCTGAAATATTTGATTAAAATGTTATACTTTTGAAGACAGCTAAGCTTATTTTAAAGTCTGTAAGCACTGGTTTGTCCATTGCCTCCCATGGAAGCTTTTCCAATATTTAATTACCATCACAGTTAGGAAAATGTACCTTGTTTTAAGATTGATTTTTTCTGACTCTAGCTTCCAATTATTGACTACTCTACTTTTGCTTATGTCAGCAATACTTCACCATACTGGTATCACATAACTTTTCTATATTTTTCTATAAAGAGTAAGCAATTCTTGATGTGCTCTTTGGTAAAAGTTTTAAGTATTTTAGCATTTAGTAATTAGGCTCCACATTTTAAAGCTTAATTCCCGGCTTTTGAATGATTTGCTTAATCCATGCCTTAGACCACTAAATGCTGTCTGCCATCTTCATGCTGTTATTATATATCCCATGTAATAACTTTTTTTACATGGGACATAAATATTTTAAAATGAAAACAATTGCAATCCAATAGAAAGTTCAAAGGAATCATTTCTTTCTAAAGTCTGAAGACTTTTTTTCCCAAGGCAATACTATTCTTTTATAATTGCAAGCTCACACAACAGAAAGCTATTTTTCTGCCCTTTTAAACATGTTGACACATTTATCTAAGACACACTTTTTTGAGATTTATTTCTGTATTAAGAGCTCTACCTTTGAGTTATAATAAAAGCTGCAAAGATACAAAAATTAATTTCACCTAAAAACAGGATTGTATTGAGGATAGTCTAAGTAGCCCAGTAATACTTCAACAGAGGTGTCAATCAACTCATATAAAAGGATCACATACGCACTCTCCTGTACATCCTAGTTCAAACACTGTAATTTGACAAGATAGCATATATTGTTATAGAAAATTTGGTATTGAACTAAAAATCTTCAATGGAGAGGTAGAGGTAAGGAGGTACACAGGTTGAGATAAAACCAATTTAATAAGTGAAAAAAACAATGATAATAATAATGATAATAATAATATACAAATACATACAATATACAAGAACATACAAATGAGTGATGCACAATGCAATGATTCATCACCTGCTGACCAATTCTCAGTCCATTCCCAGCTAGCAATCCCAGAGGAGAGAACATTCTAAAACCACAGTCCTGGAAAAGCCTCATCTTCCTGACCCACCTTGTCCACATACTACACAGGATATTGCATGATATGGAATATTCCATGGGCAAATTTTGGTCCATTACTCTGGCTATGCTCCCTCCCAGATTCTTGTGTACCCGCACACTAGAAAGACATGGGAAGTTGAAAAGTCCTCGATTTCTTAGCAACAACTAAAACCATCAGAATATTATCAACATACCAGTTCCCATACTGAATCCAAGACACAGCATTATTCTGGCAACAAATATGAAAAATCAGTTCTATTCCAGATAAAACCAGGACAATTTTCTTGTCTTAGAGTTAATACAACTTCATAGGTGTATATATGGGAACATTTATTTGTTCAAGTAAATTATAATTTCATGTCAGCTTATCATTATTTCTTTGCTGTAAATTTACCTGCAAATAAAAGTAAAGAATCATCTTAGCTAAATGCATTTAAAAGACATTTTAACATGCAAGGTTATTCTTATGACTGTCAAACAATCTTCTGTAGCATGTTTTTGAATATAAGATGCTTATAAGTATGCATAGCCTTGTAATTTAAAGGAAAACTGTTTCAATATTGGGGCCTGTGGACAATCTCCTTTAGTTTTTATTTTTTAACTTTAAAAGTCAGTTAATTTAGAACAAGAGAGAGTTTTAATTTTTTTTTTTTGTTCAAGGCCACATACAGTGGAACAGATCTTCTTTGGTATAAATTAGTACAGCTTCTTGAAAATACATTATTTTGCTAATGTGCAGTAGAAAATAATTTCTATTATGTACATCACTTAAAAGAATTTTTCAGTGTAGAGTTTAAAGAACACTTAAAAAAAATGTATATTTGTAAGATCTCCATAGGAATTATTTTGAGAATATTGCTTATGCATATTATAAATGTGTCTTTGTGATTAAATATCTTTGAGATATTTTATTGTCAATATAAAAATATATTGAACAAAAGATTTGAGTGTTACCTAAGCTGGAGCTGCTTAAATGCATTTCCATGTATAGTGGCCATGGATATTTTAATTTTTTTTTTTTTAAGATAAAAATATTATCAGTAAAAATTGAGCTCCTGAAAGATTCACAATGAAAGGAAATGCAATTACATAGTAAATATTGTCATTATTTCTTAACATTGTGTATAGCTGCTGAGATGGAAAGAATAAGTGACCTTGAGTACTATACAAGCTGAAGCTCATAGGCACAAGAAGGCAAAGTAAGTATGGTTTCAACCGTAACTTCACTTTCACTACTTTTACGGATTTAAGGCTGACCATTAATGCACTTTTTGTGATTTAATTTCTTCCACAATCATTCTTAATTGCTTACTATGTCGTATAACGTTCAATAAAGCAAAGCAATGAACCAAAAGAATAGCAGGACCTCTTACAAAGGCTAAAATGAAACTTATTAAGACAAGAGTGAATAATGCCTCAGTACTAATTACCATGGTATAGCCAGAGCCTATAAACAGTGAGAAACCTCATTAAGCTCTATTAAAATGTGCGCTTAGAATTCATCTGGTCTAGATAGATGAATAAAAATGTGTAGTTATATTAGCCTCCACTATCAACCTTTGCTTCTCAGCAGGGAGTATTCTCAAAGAATTGGTTACTGAATGATGTGCACTGAATGAAGGTTCCCTTTCAAGCCTCAAAGAGTAATAGACATTCTGTATCTAGAATACAGAAAAATAAAATAAGTATTGATGTTCATATAGCTTTACAGAAAAATATCCTAATACCATTCTTCTATTTAGTAACCAGATGTCTCAGTTTTCCTGGGTGTATTAGATGTATGCTAAAACTATTATGACCACATTTATTAATGATTCATTACTGTGTATTAAAGAACTATTACTTCATTTACTAAATATGATGGGATACTGAGAAAACAGGGCAATGGTCAAAGGATATGGACAAATCCTCTGACAAATGTAAATAAGAACACTGGTTGCAATAAAATAGAGGTAGTAAATGAAGTCCATATGTCCCCATCTTGCCAAGTCCTAAGCATATGTTAAATTATCGATTATTTCACTGATTTTAGAAAATTTAGATTATAAGGTCTTTTGTACACCTTTACCACTCTTCTATGAGCAGGTAAAGCATCTAACTCTGCTTTGTGGAACTAACTTTACATTTTGTCAACAACAGCAGCGACTTCCTTGTTTTTGAGACAACTAATCCAAATCCTCTAACCATGTCATAAAAAGTGCAGAAGAGTCCAGTGCTGCTTTGAGCTCCAGTAGTGATTTTGCAGGGACTGTCTTCCTAACAGCTCCTAGAAACTGAATGTTCTTATTTGTTGAAAGATGCACTAAAGCATTTGAAATCCAGATCAGTCTGGATATATGTGCTGGGACACACCTCCACTCTCAGATGATCTCTGTGCTTCACATTTATTTCTGTTTAAACTACAGTCTGTCAACTTAAGCAAGATGGAGTGAACCTGAACCTTGCCCTAGTTAGGGAGCAGATATGACATAAACATGAATATGGGAACTAGCCAAGTAGCCAAAAAATTTAATGCCAATTCTTTTTGTGGCAACACTTTTAAATAATGCTGGGTCCTGTAAAAGCATAGTGATGAATTTTAGCTTTACGTTCACTTCAACCTGATCTAAGCAGTGATTTAAACACAATTAGGGCAATAGTTTTTTATATATTTTTAACTTTTTTGAATGTTTTACCTCTGGCTAAGATAGCATCTTACTCTTCTGAGCTAGTAAGAAATGACTAGCACAAGAAACTTTAAAGCTCAATGTTCATTCAAAGGAGACCAGGATATGAGTAAAGGCTATAGTGTTGCTATATTAGCATTAAACCTCTTGAGTAAAAAATGGCATTCCTAGTACTTTATAATTTGTTTTATGCAGTTTAGTTGTACACAATGGAAAATAAATTTAATATGTAAACGGTAAGACTCAACAGTTACTTTTTTTTCTATTTAAAGGCTTTAGGATAGATATATATGTATATTTATTATCCCAAAGGATGGAGGGCCAAAAATTTCAATAAGGACAAAATGGTTACATTCAGTACTCAACTAGTCTTCCTGAGACCAATTAACCTTCAGAACTGTAAAAGTCTGTAAAGATACATCAATGTTTATATTAAAATATATAAAAAATACACGCATGCATATATAAAAATTGTCATGCACATACTTTTGAAAAAAAAAAAAGCAACAAACCAAAATTAGGCTGTGATTTACTCAGTTTCTGGATCCTCACTAACCATGGCTAGGAATGAAGAAGGCAATCTGAGGATGTATTTGTCCTGGTTCGAACAGGACAGGGTTAATTTGGTGAAGCCAGGCTATTCTATACCATGCTGACATCCTGCCTGGGGAGGGGGCGACTCGCAGTCTTTGATTGATCCGCTCAGGAGCATTTCTTTGTCTATGCGGTATCGCCTATTTGTAGATTTCTTTCTTACTGTTGTTATTGCTGTTGTTACTGCGATCGTTTCTTATGTGTTTCTGTATTAAACTCTCCTTATCTCAACTCAAAAAAGGCATTTTAAAACTCTTTTGTTTGCGTTGGGGGGACAGCCACAGCGCGCACATGGCTTGACTGCTGGGACTGAATTACCACAACTTTACTAAACTGCTACAGTATTACATGCAAACTACCGCAGGAACATCCAGATCAAAAGGTGATACACATCGATACTAGGTTTTTCCATAATCATGTGGTTGCTGAGTCACTACCACCTATATATTTCAGAGGAAGAAGAAAGCAAGGTGTGGCAAAATAAAAGTACTAACTGATCATTGAAAGCTTAGCTATAGATAAAAAACATCTCTCAGCACTGCACAGCACATTCTTATTTTGATTTAAAATTAATCAGTCCTTTAATAAATAAAAAGGGACAAAAATAGACTCATAGAATGCATTGGGTTGGAAGGGACCTTCCAAGGTCATCTAGTCCAGTTAGCAGGAGCATCTTTAACTACGTCGCTCAGAGCCCCATCAAGCCTGAGCTTGAGTGTCTCCAGGGACAGGGCCTCCACCACCTCTCTGGGTAACCTGTTCCAGTGATCAACCACCCTCAGAGTAAAGAGCTTCTTCCTAATGTCTAACCTAAATACACCCCATCCTATTGCTACATGCCCTTGTAAACAATCCCTCTCCAGTTATCTTGTAGGCCCCTTTTAGGTAGTGGAAGGCCACTTCCTTAGGGCCTTCTCTTCTCCAGGCTGAACAACCCCAACTCTCTCAGA
Source organism: Coracias cyanogaster (assembly GCA_033124195.1). Classification (NCBI taxonomy): domain Eukaryota; kingdom Metazoa; phylum Chordata; class Aves; order Coraciiformes; family Coraciidae; genus Coracias; species Coracias cyanogaster. The sequence goes on from JAVSBS010023112.1 coordinate 52,694, forward strand.
CTGTCTTCATAGGAGAGGTGCTCCAGCCTTCTGATAATTTTTGTGGCCCTTCTCTGGACCCATTCCATCAGATCTATTTCCTTCCTGTGTTGAGGGCTCCAGAGCTGGACACTGTACTCCAGGTGAGGTCTCACCAGAGCAGAGAAGAGGGGCAGAACCAACTCTCAGTCTACTGGCCACACTTCTTTTTATGCAGCCCAGGATGCAGCTGGCCTTCTGGGCTGCAAGTGCACAATGTTGGCTCATGTCTAGTTTTTAATCCACCAGTACCTCCAAGTCCTTTTCATCAGGGCTGCTCTCAATCCCATCATCCCTCAGGCTGTATTGATAATGAGAATTGTTCCAACTCAGGTGCAGGACCCTGCACTTGGCCTTGTTGAACCTCATCAGGTTCACATGGGGCCATTTCACCAGCTTGTCCAGGTCCCTCTGGTTAGCATCCCTCTGGCATGTCAGCTGCACCACTCAGCTTGGTATGATCTACAAACTTACTGAGGAGGTACTTGATCCCACTGTCTATATCATTGATAAAGATACTAAAGAGCACTGGTCCCAGTACAGACCCCAGAGGGCCACCACTTGTCACCCATTTCCATCTGGGCATCAATCCATTGACCGCTACCCTCTGGATGTGACCATCCAGACAATTCCTTATCCATCGAACAGTCCGCCCATTGAATCCATATCTCTCCAGTTTAGAGAGAAGGATGTTGTGGGGGACCTTGTCAAAGGCCTTGCAGAAGTCCAGATAGACAACACCCATAGCTCTTTCCTTGTCCACTGATGTAGTCACTCCATTGTAGAAGGCCACTAGTTTGGTCAGGAAGGGCTTGCCCTAAGTAAATCCATGTCAGCTATCTCAAATCACCTCCCTGTCCTCCATGTGCCTTATCAGAGCTTTTAAGAGGATCTGTTCCATGACCTTGCCAGGCACAGATGAGGCTGACAGGTTGGTTGTTCCTGGGGTCCTCCCCTCTACCCTTTTTTAAATGGGTGTAATTTTAAAATAGTGGATCGGTTCGCCACAACTTCCCTTCTTCCAGTCTCCAGAGACTTCACCTGACTGTCATGACTTCTTAAATACAATGGAGAATGGCCTGGCCAATACATCAGCCAGTTCCTTCAGGACTCTGAGATGCATCTCATCAGATCCCGTAAACTTGTGTATGTTCATATTCCTCAGGTCATCATGAACCTTGTCTTTGCTTACAGTGGGAAGGACTTTGTTCTCCGGGTCACTGTCTTGTGGTCCTTCAAAAAAACCTGTGCCCTGGACTCCCTCACCAACAGTCCCAAGGCTCTGAAGTCTCTTTGACTGCTCTTGGGCTACAAGTCACAGCTTCCTCTCCACTTAAATGGAAGATCAATAACTGGTAATAGTCTGAGGACTGTAGCAAGCTAGAAAGTTTCCTAGTGATGTCCTTAACCTGGGCTCCAGGGAGACAGTAGAATTCCTATGAGGAGGGTCTAGCCAGCATATTGTACCCAAATAATTGAGAAACACTCCTTTAAAAAATTTATTTTTTTTTTTTTTTTTTTTTAAAAA
>JAVSBS010023112.1:54339-69352 GCA_033124195.1 Coracias cyanogaster
TCCTCACGTAGCCTTGCTTGATGATGTCGTTAAAATTCGTCGCCATGGTGACGGCCCGGTGGGGTGGGGGCTATTTTGGGGGGGGGGGCAGCCTTCACCTTCGCCCCCCCCTCTCCATCCCCCCCCCCGCCTCAGCACCGGCCCAGCTCAGTGCTAGCAGCATCCCCCATCCTGGCTGGAAAAGAGAGATGACAGATCGACGGGTGACATCTTCCTCCTCCTCCTCCTCCTCCTCTTCCTCCTCCTCCCTTCGCTGCCTGAACCACCCGAGTGGAACAGCCTGGCGTTAACCCCTGCCAGCGCGGCACTGCCAGGCCGGCAAGCTCCAGTGGTCTCCTGCCACCAGCCCCAACATGTGTCCCAGGGGACGCCCACGCTGAACCTCACCCACGGGTCTCCATCACATCTCACGCTGCCCCTCCTTCCTCCCGGGCAGCAACATGGCCCCGGCTGCTGGGCATCAGTAGGGTTCAGTGTTAACAACCTCCTGGCCAGCCCAGCTGTAGGGTGTTTCACCGGCTGCCAAAGGGACCCTGGCTCCCTCAGCTTGGTCCTACCACCCAGGATGGCCACCAGCCCCGGGTGGAGGGACCAAGGTGGGGAGGCCAGGCCCCTTTCCCAGCACCCAGGGGATTCCAGCCCCATCCATCCCGTCGGGGCCATCCCGCAGCACCCCAGTGTCCCCCTCCAGCTGCCGCAACCACGGCTGGGCTGGGTGCCACCAGGGTGGCTTGTGCCCTCCCCCCAAGAACCAGGCTGGCCCCACTGCCAGGGCACCGAGGGCGGCTCTGGGGGGCCCCATGGGGACCAGGCGTGGGGGCAATGGGGGCTGGGTCTGTCTATGGCAGCGCCTGACGGACAGCCCGCCCTGCCGCCGTTGCCCTGGCCGAGCCCCGCGGGGCTGTCCTGCGCAGTGCCTGAGGCGCGCCCCACGGCGGCCTCTTAGAGAGCCCTGGTTGGCGGCTGGTGGCATCTCTGGGGGAGTCCCAGGGGGAAAGCTTGGCCTGGGAAGAGGGGGGCACTGGGAGATGGCAGTGCTGGGAGGTGAGGGACAGAGTGGACACAGTGCTCAAGGTGCGGTCTCACGAGTGCTGAGTCCAGGGGCACAATCACCTCCCTCCTCCTGCGGGTCACACCGTTTCTGATCCAGGCCAGGATGCCACAGGACCCTGGCACGCTGGGACACTGCACAGAGACATTCTGGCCGAGCAAAAGGATGTTCCACTCCCTTCATCATCTTGGTGGCTCTGCGCTGGACTCTCTCAAGCAGTTCCCTGTCTCTCTTGAGCTGAGGGGCCCAGAACTGGACACAATACTCCAGATGTGGCCTCACCAGGGCAGAGGAGAGGGGCGGGAGGACCTCTCTTGACCTACTTGCTACTCCCCTTGTAATACACCCCTGTTTCCTGGAAATGTATTTACCAGACTCAAGAGTTTTGCAAGAGGCCAGGCTGCCGCCAGTACAAAGCAGGGCCCTGGCAAGATGCACAGCATGCCACTTCACCCTAGGAATCCAGCTCCAGGGTGTTAGCCCACCTGCGAACAGATAGAGACTCCATTATCATTAACTAAAACAATCCTCGCTTTTTGTTCTCCCGTAATCCACACCTACAGCAGCCTTCACGCTATAATATATTCAGATTCAACCTGTCTTTGGAATTTGCTTTCCCAATAGCTGTCATGCTCCAACACTTGTCAGTTGTCTCAGATAACCAAATATTACTCTGATGTTCACAGCTTAACCTAGAAATTCCCTACACAAACTACAAGGAATTCTGCCTGTTCTGAGCTAAATTAACTGCCTATCAGAGGCAAAACTGACAAGGGTTTGTTGAGTTTTTTTCCATGAATCCACGGCTTATTGCTTCCCAGCCCTGTAACGCTACTTAGCTTTTTCATGATCCATGCACGAAGACCTTTAGATATACCATTTCAGCTTAATAACAACACGATTACAACCGCTAAATGCATTTAAGGGAACAGTCCCAGCCTAATTTCCAGTAGGAACAAGAAGTTGCATGCTCTGCCAGCGAGCCATAAACCAGCAGCCTGTGATCAAACCCTCCTTCAGAGGGTTAGCCAGAAAAGCCTTCAGGGCTTAGCCCAAAACTTCCCTGCCCATTGCCTCAAGGAAGAGGGCTCAGTTCCAGATCCCAGCTCCTCGGGGCAAAGGCCACGTGGCTCCTTTCAGAGTCTGGCTCTTCCCTCTCCCGCACCCAAACCAGTGCTACCTCTGGAGTACAACCTCAGACAGCTCCTTTGACTGAGGTTATCCTAAGCTCTAGCAGTGTAGCCGCCTTCTTCCTCATGAAATCAGCCTTCTGGGTCACATTTTGGAGGTTATCTTCTAAAAATCCCAACATCAAGCCTGGCAGCAATTTAAAGGGTCTCAAGCCACAGAGTTTTCTAATCACCTAAATACCAAAGCACTTCGGCTTTTCATGGCCCTGGAAAAGCAACTCATTCCACAGACACCAGAGGCACAAGGAGGATGCTGAGTCCTCTTGGCCTGAAGGACATGAGATATCTACCAGAGGGTCATCAAAATCAGCCCTACACATATGGCAGCCAGAGCCTGCCTACAGAGAAGTTGGCACTCCACCACTGAATAACCCATCCATATCCTTCCAATCAATTTCCTAACCCCTCTTCCAGGGGAGAAAAAAGATTATAATAAAGGAAAAAAAAAAAAAAAAGAGGAGTATAATGCTTTCCAACATGAAATAAAAGACTAAAAGGGTGGGCACATTTCAGTGCCACAGCAGAGAAGAATTGATGCTGCCCACACAACCTAGGGTTTGGAAATAATGTATTTATAGAAGTACATTAAGACCAATTTAGAAAAGGTTGATTAGATAAAGTAATGTTCATTCAGGCAAGCCTAAACAATTTTCTTATTTCATTGAATCAGCAATAATGTACTCCTACAAATGCAATAAATATATAACCAATCACCTCCTCCTTCAGTGACTTCCCCCCTTGTTCCTTTCAGTTGGCAGCATTTGGTTTAGGTTGTTTTTAGAAAGGAAAAAAAAAAAAAAACACAAAACAAAACAGTAACTCGTTTATAAAACCTTCTCTTCCTGGTAATTTTATTTTATCTCTGTAGCATAAGGCAATCTAGCAGAAGCAAACATTGTTTGCTTATTAATACCAAGCCAGAACTCTTAGAGAGAGTTGATGAGACCATGGAGGAAAACTATTTTCTTTGTTATTCTGCTGGAAGACCTGCGGTAATATGTCAGACATTGGTAGAGCCTATTGGGGAAAATACAAATAGCTCCTCTCCTTTCATCCATATGCATGGGAAATTGTGCTGGTCTACAGGCACGGGAAGATTTCACGTTGTCGCTCCAGCCAGCTCTTCTCATACCATAACAACACCTGCTCTTAAAAAAAAATTCACCATGATTTGTAATTCAGAAACCAAAGCATTTTTAAAATCGTGACTGTTTGATGGTGTTACTATCCCAGATGATTCTTCACAAGGTACATCTCAAGAGACGTGTAGCACTCATGGTGGCGTAGGCTCCTGTGCCCACAGTCACCAGCGATGCCGGGGTTCCTGCACCCCACAGCCCCTGGGTGAGCCCTGACAGCAGGAGCCGATCCCCGGGCACTCGGATGAACAGAGAAAATGAGGGGCTGCAGGCAAGCGAGGGGCCTAGCACAGCACACGCGCACAAAACCCTTTTGGCTTTGTTGTGCAGTGACAACATTTGTTACGGGGACGCTGAGGGCATACCTCCGGGTTTCATGGCAGTGTCATCGCTTTGGATCCGAGACCGCCTTTAGCTCAACCCCCTGCCCTGCAGGTGTTTGGACACAGGCTCCTTCCTAGCCCAGCCTCTCCCTTCTGTTTTCACTCTCTCCATTATTTACTTCTGGGGTGTAGAGTTGCATTTGTCACCACTTTTCTATGCAAGCATTTGCTGCCGAGGTACAAAGGCAGGTAAATGTCGCTGCGGTGATTTCATGAAAGATAGACGTGAAGACGTTTGGCAGCTGCTCCTGTGCCCAAGCGAAATTCCTGAGCGTACACTCTGTTATAAAGCTTCCATCAACCACCGTCACAGAAAATTGATTCATCAAGTATACCCTTTATGAAAAGAAGTCTTTTTCCTCCCATGCTACAAATACAAATTTAATAAAGGATGCTGCTTAAGCAGGTGTCTTTTATTAAGGGTATTAACCAATTATCCTTGGTTATTTTTCCTATACCAAGTCCAGCAAATTTCGCTGGATCAGTTTGGATTCAGCGAGGGGATGTTTCTGAGCTGCTCTTTTTTCAGAGCTCACTACCTCCTAGAGGGAACACGGCAACATTTGGCCCCTAAGAACAAAAAGGCACCAATTTAATAAAAACTTAGCACTTTTCACATTCATCTAGTCTAACAGCAACGTGTTAGGTGAAGACTTTCTAAACCAGAATTGGGTTTTCAGAAGTCCTGTATATCCAGTCCCAAAACACCTAAATGCATTAAAAGCCCCGTCTTTAACAATTTGGCAACCCAACTCCAAATCACTCCCAGGACCACTGACTGCTTTAAGAAGTTCTACACTTAGGCAAGAAATGAGAGGGGGATTTTTGTCTTGTGCTGCAAGCGTCAGTGCCCATCCATTTCTAGGGACTTAATAAGGTCTCCGAGAAAATCAGGGGTGCCCAAAGACTCACCGTTAGCTTCAATGCCTGCGTACAGGTTTAGAAACCTAACGGTAGTTTGCTTCTCTTGGACATCTCTCTCTAAAACTTCAAAACCACCAAGGATCTAGCTAGGAAACCAAAATTAGCTGGACTTGCATAGCTACACAGCAACGCACACAGCCGAGTCGCTATTTCTGAAGAGTCAGCGTGAAAGCCTGGAAGATGATTTGCTGGTTTCAGAATTGCACTATAATTTTGTCTGATCCAAGGTTAACTCCGTTCAAAACTGAATTGAAAACAAAGGAACGTTTACATTCTTTGCATTACAGATCCTGTCCAAAGCAAGGAGAGTGTTTGACCAGCTGAGCTCAACTGTGGTATGGATATAGCTCAAAGACCTCACTTGCTTCATCTGAGCAACCAGGAATGTCAGACAGCAGCTCCTCTTGGCCTTGGCTAGCAATAAAAGCAGGGAAAGGGCAGAAAGATCTTTGCACAGAGAAAATTGGGGAAAAAATTAAAAGGAGAAAAAGAAATGTAGGGCCAAGGACTTGCTGGTGCCAGTTAACACAGCAATGCTGCGCCCTGGAGCTCTTCTGACCTTGCCAGAGAAATTAACAAATTTCTGCCTACTACTTGGTTTTTTTCCTGCTTTTTAAGGATTTTATGACAATAATGACCCCACAGTACCTTACAGAACTCGCTCTCACATGCATGCACAGATTAAGTTTAATAAAATGCACTTCCCATTACTGAGCAAAGGTGTGAGTGCACCTGCTCCACATCGCTTCAGGCAGACAATTGCCCTGTCCTAACCCCTTCTGCAGCCAACATGGCAAGTAATTTATCACTATCACCTAACTTCATTCACTTCCCTTGCTGAGTGACAGCCATCAAAAGTCTTGTTATTGCCCTGTTACTATGTGGCAAGGCAATCACATCGCCTAACAAGGTCTTAAAGAGGAGAGAAACTTCCTAAATCCCATTACCTGAAGGCCCTTCCTCCCCAAAGATGAAGATTTGAGTGTGTTTGTGCCACAGATGTCAAATGTGTTTCTGACCCTTTTTAATAACTTTCAACCTTGCTTCTAGGTGAATGAAGCAGGAGAGTCCTCCTGCAGACACACAGATTTGCTTCATGGGGTTTAAAAACATCAACAGTGGAATTTGCTGGGTGTTTTCAAGGCAAATCCACTTACCTGAGTAATAGGTAAGCCTTCCAGGTACAAGCAAGTCCTGAAGTGATTTATTCCCAGTGCCTCCGGCACGCTGCTAGAAGCATATTTCTCTACAATGCAGGAAGGCTACTTTCACATCGTACCATAATCAAGCCTAGCACAGAAAGAAAAACCAAAAAAGCTTCCAAACTTCCTACTCTATTCACCTCTGGGGAGTAAAATGGAAAGGGATCCTCACGGGAAGGGAAATCATAAAATCTGAAGAAAGATTAATGATGACAACTGTGGCAATCAACACCGATGTGGCAGCCAGCAGTCTGTAACTGGGTGGCTCACAAAGTCTGGAGATGCTACCATGTCTGCCAAGGCAACAGTGGCTTCCAAAGACAGCCAAGAACAAGCTGGTTTGGGTTCATTGCATGGTTTTGCTGCAAACAACGGCCGGTCTGAAACATCACCTGCAGATTGCTTTTGACTTCTCTGTGATAGGACCTGGAAGGGCTTCACTTATCAACAGCTACATGCCAGGGAGAGACAAACATAGAGACAATAAAGCCAACAACCACCCAAGATCTTCGTTTTTGGCTAGCTCTCATGAGAGAAATGCAATGAGAAGGGCTGACCTAATCCCTTGAGCCTATGTAGTTCAGCTCCCAGTGTGAATGCCAATACATAGGCTGTCTCTAACACATAAGCACTGAACAGGGTCCTAATGAGTAGGTCAGACCTTCTGGCCATCAGCGTATGCTGCTCTACAAGACAACCTTGCCTTTCAGATAAACACATTTACCTTTGAAGAGCACGCAGATATGTCTCAAGGCAAGCTGGAGCTTGCACGCATTTTGCACATCTCCAAGCCCCAGGACTTAGATACTCCATTTACCGACATAACCCAAAGGCTCTTTCAATGCTATTTGTATCTGGGAAGATGCTCCTGCCCCCATGAACATGAAAGCAGCAATTACTCTCTGCTGTGGGCTGGAAAAACTGCTTCCTTTGTAACACCAGAAATGTACATCCTGTATCTTTTGGATCTAAAGTAGAGCTGCTGAAGCATTTTCATGAACAGACTATTAAAAAATATGTTCATTTTCTCTCCGCTGTTTTTTCTCTAAGTTTTGGAATGTAGGAGGTAAGCATCAGTTGAGGTTTCTATTGCTACTCTATGCACTACCTTGACTCCAAAAAACAAAAGCATTGCTTTCAGGCTTGTGGCCTCACAACCCTGATTTATTCTAAGACAGACTCAGCTAGTCCCATGTAAGAGGGAAAATAATAATAATCATTACCAAAAAAAAAAAAAAAAAAAAAATTAAAAAAATCAATCAGTCCTATTTATCTCCAGGTTTATTTCACCTTCAGGATGCCTCCCTTTAAAAATCAGAATACCTACACAAACACACAAGTGTATACACAGGTGTGTATATATATATGTACGTGTTAAAATATATGTAACCAACACCATTTACAGCTTTCCGTATCTGGAAGAGGAGCAGGTTTTATCTCCTGCTTTTTGTTCCTGGCTTTGGTATGACAAGAAACTCAGATTGCCAACTTTTCATGAAGAAACGCATGGAAAAAAAGACCTCCTTAACATAGAAGGGCTCTCCATATGGGGAAAGGGCAAATATAAATGGTCTCCAACACACCTGTACAATTGCTAGACTTTTGCTAAAAACCCATGAGTTTATTTTGCCAAGAGGAGCAACGGGCACTGGGAGAACTCAGACACACTCCAGTTACTCATCACCTGGATTCTTTTAAAGTGAAGTATTGAGAAGCATCTAGAATTATGCTTGCTCAAAACTTTTCATGGGAAACTATTTTTTTCTACATGATCTTTCCTCTAAGAATTGGTAGATAACGAATGCACTTAAATAATTCCCATTGGTTGTGCAAAACGAGAGATTTTCACTCCACAAAGCTTATCTTGCTCAAAGTTATGAGACAAATTTTTAGTTTATTTCATTCAGAAACATTCATAGCAAACACTTGGTAGCCACCCTCATAACAAAGTCCACAGCACTAAGCTTTGCTGATGACGCACATACTTTATATACCCTCAAAACATTTAGTTGCATTCTTCCCATACAACACCGTAGCTACTCATTTAGGTTAATTTATAGCAGCATCTGGGGCTTCTGGTCAAAATTCCCCTGGGGAAGAGATTAGAAGGGAGAGCAGAGCAAGGACTGAAACAAAGCCAAACCATAAGAAGCGCTTACAATGCATAAATTAACCTTTTTCATCACAAGCAACCCAGAATCCTCCAGTTGACTCTGCTACAACTTGAGATCAAACTGCAGCAAAGATACCAAGGAAAACTAATGATTCGTTAGTTTTGTGCAAGCCTGAAAATGTCTACCGGTGCAAGTCAGTCCCTCTGCTAGCCACAGCAATCTAAACTGAGACTGGTACATTTTGCTTTCTCAGCCCAGGGAAGTTACTTGCCAGCTGGGCTTGTAGATATGGTCAAGAGAAGGGAATGTACCTGAGTATGGGAATCCACCAGGTCTGAAATCCCTCTCCTCCACCCACAGTACTCAATCCACACTGCTGCCGTAGAGCACCACTGCACTGTACCTGCTTATCAGCCAAGTACTCACAATTAGATCTTCACTCCTTGCCTCCTTACCAAACATCATTCAAATATCATCTCTTAAAACGCATCAGATAGCTCCATAAATAAACGCAGACAAATACACATCTACCTAAACACATATCCATCCACAGCCCAAATATGCTGAGGACTTCTGGGGTTTGTTGGGGGCAGTTTCTACATTTTTTTTAAATATTCCTTTGCCTGATCACTCCATCCACTTGAGTAAACCAGAGGAAAAGAGTAGGCAGTGCTCCTGCTGCTGCAAGAAGAGGATGCCCCCCAGACAAAATCTTAAGGAGGGAATAATATTTGGCTACCAGGTCTATCACTGCTTTAAAGGCACAAATAAAAAGATCCATCATACTATGTGTTTAGAAATAGATTACAATCTGTCCCTAAAAATATCCCTATTTTTCGAATATTCAGAGTTCAGCTTTTGCTAATTAGGTAGTTTTTTCCCCTCCTTTTCTTTTTAAAAAAAACAACCTGTATCTCAACTACAGATCATTTCTACAGCAAAGTCAGTTCTCATTATCAGTGGACTTCTTAATTAATGTTCATCCTGTCTTTTTCTGTTGCTATATTGAATTTGAGTGCATATGGCTTAATAGACATACCAGATGCTGCTTCCCTAGGTGGTTTAGGAGCTAACGCTTCATCATTTGAAGGTTTTTTTAAAAAAAGAGAGGCTCATTATTCAGTGGATTAGCCACTGGTTCAGAAGAGGAGACAACTTGGAGGAACTAACTTGCCTGGCTGTAAACCAAAGTCCAGGAATTAAAAGGGGCTGTGCTGCTGCTTCATTGCAGAAGAAGGAAGCAGGCAGCCTGGGCTCCTTCCTTTTTTGTTTTTTTTTCTAGAAAAACTCCATTACAACACCAAAAGTGAAATGATGTCTTGCAGAAACAGCATGTTTACCCTCCAGCCCAGGCAAGGACTGAACCCAATGCACTCTGACTTCTTTCAAGGCTGCTGCACAAACATCTTTCTGTTCCAGTCATTTCCTCCTCATTTCACTGTCCTTTAGGGTTTGGAAGGTGGACAGAGATATCAAAACACAAGTTAACACACATTAGTCTTTAACAGCTGCCTCTGCCACCCACAGAGTTACTAGCAGTCAGCCAGCAGTGAAATCTCGGACTCAGGCACGTGTCAGATTGAATCACTGAGCGTGGTGATACCCACCCCCAGTTCTCCTCCCCCTAACCCAAAAAGGTGAGACAGAAGAGTAAGCAATTCTCACTCTCTATTACTGATAAACCCAGACATATCTCCCATGTGTCACTTTAAATGTATGAGGTCACACCTGCTCATTTAGGGGGTAAACAGGCAAGAATCCAAATATCTCTGGCTGCAAGAAACACGATTGATGCAGTAAAGCACATCGATGAAGGGTTAAAGTTTATAAAATGTCTTATAAAACAGAGTTATGTAGGTAAATACATATTGTGCATTCTAGGCATCAGGAAAAAAGCTTGCGGTACGTGCCAGTGGATGTGCTTTTAAGCACCCAAGCAGACAACATATTTCTGAAGCCGAAGCCATTGCGTTACCAGCCTTTCTAGCATCTTTAGACTGAGCCAGCTCTAAACATATTTTTTGCTTAAGATGATAAATCTGGAGGATCTGACAAATCCACATCCACAACTGCCACAGACTACCACTACAATACAGCCTGATTGCAAATGTATTCAATTCCCTCGTGTTGGAAAAAAAAAACCACCAAAAAACACCCCAACCCAGAAAAAGGACCCCAAAAAGGCCAGCTAGTGTCCAGCGCCTTGCTGCATCACAGTCCCTGGCAGCAGGATGCGGCTGCTCCCAATGTCAGAAGCTGCTCAGGCTTCTGCCCAAAGGCAGATTGCTTTGTCCTGTCCCTCCCAGCCCTCCCAGTGCCTCAGCACACCCAGAGAAGCTGGTAGGGATGGGCTGCAAAGACACACGGTGGGACTGCTTTATTTTCCCCATTTCAAGCAGGTAGCACAGCCCCTGAGAGCAGAGGTTTAAGCACTGCCTATGCACAATTTCTGCATAAAACTCTTCTCCATTTTGGTACATTAGCAGGGGCGACACGCGGTTCATAATTCTTCCAAAATCTGAGAGGCTGGTGGTACAGAGATCTACAGAAAGAACAGAATCAGCATTTCCCTTGGTTTTCTTTCATTTTACCAGGAATCCTCCATACAGAGGAAGCCTAGAGTTTGGCTTTTTGCTTCCAAGTGAGATTAAACCAGAGCTCCAGTTTATTTGGAGCAGGCGGTACAATAAAGATTTTTAAATGAGTTAATGAGCAAGATTATGACTTAGTGCTTAGACACTAGATAGACAAGGACTAGCATGAGACAGTGGAAGTCCTTTCTGCTCTTCAGTTCTCTGATGCTTTCTAAGCTTTTTTCCTAAAAACTAGAGAGAAATACTTCATCTTTAGGCCAAGCCAGTCAGCTCCGAGCACTTGCTGCCAGGCTGAGCAGCCACCGCAGAAGCCTGTGCTGGAGCAGCCATTCAATCTCACCCACCAAGCTGGGGTTTCACCTGCTTAAATGCTCATCACCTGCAGCAGGTAGCCTCTAGCACAACGCAATCAGGGCATGGACTCCCAAGACATCTTCTTGAGTTGCCCGTGAAGGACATGAGCTCGTTACTCTGCATGAGCATGCCAAGCTCCTGTCTCTCTCGGGAGAGAGCGTTAAATATAAGCTGCTTTAGACTTCTGGTTCTAGAAACGTGACATGCTGACATCAAGATGAGGTGAGGGAAGAAATTTGTACAGAAATAGCTGATGGCATCCCAGCCAACCAGCAGCACATTTTGCCTCTCCAGTGCTATCAGACAGGAATCTTCGCTTTCAAAAGGCACCAGTAAAAACCAGCTAGAAGACAAAGACACACAGAACATCTGCAAGGCTAACAATGGTAGAAACGCAGTGGGGAAAAAAATCCCTGACAAAGTCTTCACAAAAATTAGACTGGCTCTGAAGGGTTCCCCAGTTGCACTTCACACAGGCCAGGACAAACTCTTTTCAATAGTAGGTTATAAATATACCGTCAGATAGATAAGGCTTAAAACTCCCACCCCTAACCCAACAACAGCAGGGCTCATTTCCCACACTTCACTAATGCCAGCTGATCAAGAGCCACAACCTTAACAGCTACCTAAACCCTCATGTAGGCACTCAAATGATCTCAGCTGCAAAGATGCAGATGCTGGCTCAGCCAGCAGGAAGCATCATCTCAGAGGTCTCCCATATTCACAGAAAGAACTATTGTAATCATCACTTACAGGCACCTACCCAACATCAATGGCAGTTTCTCACCCAGTGCCTTGTAGCTGGGGGCCCATCAACCCCCAGCACTTCTTCAGCCTAGCCTAAAGCGCCTTTCTCCAAGTTCAAGCATACCCTGAAGCCACAGAAGGCAACAACATCTGCTCATGCTGTAGACGACTCTTCTACCAGCAGTGTTTCCCTAAGGGCCGTCAAGAGCTCTACAAAGCTCCTTCAGTCCCAGCAAAGCCTCCTCCGGCTGCAGGGCCTTGGCTGACCAGTCATCTCTAGCGGGGTGGTCTGCCACCACACAAGTGCCTGGGATGGACCCTGGGCCTTTGCCACATAGGATGGCCAATGCCAACTCCACTGCTGAGACCAGAGGAGGCAGGTCTAGGAACACAGTTTCACAAGGGGGATGGAAGCCCTCGCTATATCCAACCCATGGTATGAGCACTTCACCGTCCTGGGACAGGACAGTTGGTGACAATTTGTAGAAAACACTTAGTGGCCTTTGGCTGGTTTGATATCTGGCTAGACAGTAGCCACTCCTTTGATGTACAAAATCAACAAATTATTCGTACAAGGCATCTACTACCTCTAGCAAAAAGCAGCCCAGAGATAAATTTAGAAATATGAACATATGCTTGCTTTGGATCTGCTCCTTCAACACCTTCCTCATATCATCTCACAGTTTGCATCCCAGAGACACGTATGCATCATGCCTAACGTGTTGCATCAGGGAGGTATTTTCAGCGAGAAAAGCCATGCCCAGGCATAACTCAAGGGAGAGGAACATGCATACGTGCATGTGCATGAGAAGCATGTGGGGCTGCAAAGGAAAAGCAAAATGGGACTTAAAACAAGCACAAATGCATCATCTAAGTGCAGCCACCTAATCCTTTTTCTTTTAGGTCTGTACAGCATAAAATCACATTGATAACACCATCCTATCAAGCCAGCAACCCTCTTTGAGGCAGCGTTGTCAGGGGTTTTTTTTATTCTCTGAGGAAAAAAAAAAAAAAAAAAAAGAAGTCTCTTTAATGAAGCTGTTCAGCCTTATGTTTGAACAGCAAAAGCAGGAGCTGACCTCATCGGTGTTTAAGAGACACAGAGGCCAAGAGTGTTTTCTTGCTGAGCATCAATCCAGCCCTTTGAACCAATTGCCGCAGATTCCAGGAGCTTGCCCACGCTACAATTTTCACACTTAGCAACTGTAAAATTGTTAAAGCGCTATCTTTCCACACGGTTGCTCTGTTATTAGTGCTTAGTTTGGCATGCCACCTTAGTTACGGGCTTTAAATGCCACTTTCAGCACTTCCCGGGGTAACCTTGGCCATGAAATCGGAAAATCAGATCATTTTCTGGTCTGTTTTCTTCTTCTTCTCTGGATGAGATTAGATTTTGCTACGCTTGACTGACAAACCTCATTTGGGATTCCAGAGGAGGCCGAAGCCCTGACCTCCTTAAGAAGTGGGAGGCAAAGATGTCTCAAGCTATGATGAGGAAGAAAGAGCTAATTTCAACACATCACATAACAGGCAATTAGTAATTAATTTGCACTAAGAGACAAACAGGCTTGCAGAATATGTTCAGATTGTGCCTCCCTGTCAAGTCAGGGTGGTTAGTTTTATTTCTATAACACAATGCTAAAACATGTTATGCATTTCTGTTGTATTTAGCTCAGGAAAACACAATTATGGGAGTTGGGGGTTTTCTTTAAACATTTTAACTAAATCAAATGAAGAAGCAGCACAAACATCTTTTTTTCAAGAATCATTTTTTAACCGTGTTTAAGTGATTATTTGACCTTTCCGTTGCTATAATCTTTCAACAGCTCATTGTGTTCCAAGAATGTTATCAGTGCTAGATGCGGTGTTACTTAAAAAGGATGCCAATCTGCACATCAGCTGTAATGAACAACAGACAAATGTCAAAAAATTTAATTTCTAGTGTTTAGTCATGCCCCTGTTGAAAGTTAACATCACATTAAATAGTATCATTCAAAATGACAGGACAGAACTTCAGCTGCTCCATCAAATAATATATTTGAAGACATCAAGGTTTGGTCCACAGAGCTGTATTAACTGATGATATGGAGGACCACCCACTGACACTCTGAGACTGACTGCTGATTAACCAGGGATTTAAAAAAAAACCAAAACACCAACATATCAAAGCAGCAGAGACGCTCAGCACTAAAGTTTTCATTTTGGTAATTATTCTTAACATCGCCAAAGAAAAAAGAAATCAATCGATATGCAGAGTCTGAAAATATTATAAGATTAGGGTGCCTTGTATTTTAGTCTTCCTAGAGAGTTTATCATTTTGGCCTAGACTCATTCCTAAAGCCAGATCTTCGACTAGAAAGGCTGTAGTATAATCCAAGCAAATCCAAACCTCCATACGGTGCTTCCCAAGAAGCGCAGGCTCGCAGGGCTGACCTCCCCTCAGGAAAACTCTGTGTACTGGATCTTCACAGGACTCATCTAAGTTTCAACACAAGCACAAGCTGAGGAACCAACTTCAAAACGTACACGTGGACTTATTTCAGAGCTACAAGCCCCAAGAAAGCCTTTTCCCTGAGCAGCACTTCCAGCTCTTTGAACCGACTATCACAGAAAGCTGTTTACAGACAGGTTTGCAGAGCTGGGAAAAGGGGATGGTCTGTCCCAGAGAGCAGTTCAGAGACGGGAGGCTTTTCTGAGCATGAACAAGCTTACACCGGTCACCATCCCTTCACACTCAGCTTCCAAACACCTACCAAGCTGACATGCCACTGTCAAGACAGGAGACCCTGCTTTGTGCCTTCAGAACCTCGCTGACAGTCAGAGGCTGCTGAAACTTTTCCATTGTTGCCAATTATCCCCAGGCATTTGAGGCAGGGTAAATGAGGCACACTGACAAGTGACAGTAATCGATTTTTCAGCATGCATTTTTTTTATATTTAGACAGGGAGTGCCAAGCTAATGAAATGAACTACTAAACAACAAAAGTGGATTACAGCACGTCAAATAGTCTGTGAAAAGCACCCATCTCAATGTCCTTCAGTCTCCCACTGCCAACGTGCTTTGCGCCTACTGCTTGACTTTGACTTCAGTGCGCAAGGGTTCATTGGGACGTGCTCACGTGGCAAGTGCGGGACAACCCGGGGATCAGGCCTAGCCAGCATGGGTTCACAAAGATCAGGTCCTGTATGACCAACCTGATCTCCTTCTATGACCAGGTGACCCGCCTAGTGGATGAGGGCAAGGTGGTTGACGTTGTCTACCTGGACTTCAGGAAGGCATCTGACACGGTCTCCCACAGCGTCCTGTTGAACAAAC
>JAVSBS010023112.1:78164-100479 GCA_033124195.1 Coracias cyanogaster
CAGCACCTCAATGTCCTTCTTGTCCTGTGGTGCCCAGAACTGGACACAGTGCTCAAGGTGTGGTCTCACAAGTGCCGAGTCCAGGGGCACAATCACCTCCCTACTCCTGCTGCTCACACCGTTTCTGATACAGATGGTGCGAGAAGAGACGGTGCTGCAGATATCTTCATCAGTCTGCATCTCCAGGGCTTGCCATAAGTTGAGCTTTGAGAAGGGGGACCAGAGACCACCTCTGCCTCAGTATAAAGTCTTAAAGCTGAACTTTGTAATAAGGAAGGAGAGAAAGTGCTGATACCTTTACATAACAGAGCTCCAGGAGGAGCTACAGCTACAAAGAAAAGCTATCAGTTATGTCAGGACTTGCAACAGCTGCAAAGAAAGGTCAGGCGAGATTGTTATAATTTGCACATGCTCATAGGAAACAGAAAAATACTTCTAGAACAAGGCTAAAACAGTTAAGGCATAGATGATATATGCCACATGCCACAAATTGGTACATTAACTGCTTGCAGATTAATACCAACAGTGAAACGCAGAACTCAGTGTGTAATTAATAATACTACAACTAGGAGGCAGTTTTCAGATTTTCATGAGCAGCTTCTAACCTGGACAGAGTTTGGGGTTTCAGGTAGACACCATTAGTGACGAGGCAGCTAATACATTTAAATCAAAAAAGCTAAAACCTTCCTTCTAGGCACATCACGACATAAGCACTAAGCTTGTGCTCAACTTGAAGATGCATGGCCTCATTTAGAAAATTTCCGTTGCTCCCTATTGTTTTTAAAGCTGAACATTTGCTGCACTTTGGCCATTTGATACTGTCAGTAAGATGAAGAGGAAAAAAAAAAAAAAGGCGCATTGGCCTCACAGTTCTCTACGACTTCTAAGCATTCGCTTCACCTGCCCTGGTTCTGCAATGCCACATTTCCCACTAACACATCCACTTTATGTTCTCCTTCATGGCTCTGGTAAAAAGAAAAAAATATCTGCTATTTTCATGAGGCAGGACAAGCTGACAAAATAATTGACTCCTGGGAGCTGCATAGATACAAACATCCCTGATGTATTATTAGGTATGATGTCATCTGTGAGGAACAATTTAATGACTATTTATCATGTATGCAACACTTCATTTGGAAACATGATGTATAATTTTTCATCTTCAGCCTACCGGACAAGATAAGAACTTGCCAAGTGTATTGATCTTAAATAATTTACTACACTGTGGATAATATCTTAATTTCCTAGGAAAGAAAATTGACAGAATGGCAGCGCTGGGGACTAACGTTTGTTTTTCTCCAATGGAGGATTCATATAGCCTAGGTAAAAGCAGTACCTATTCCCAAAACTCACCTCTGTTATTTCAAATTCTCTCAGAGACTATTACTGATGCAGACGGTGAGGTTGATTTTCAGATAGGTACAGTTGTCCACCCCTCTGACGAAAAAGACATTAGATGCAAAGCACTGAAACATTAAAGTCAAATGGGTTTTATTATACTAATCTAATCTCACCTAGTATAGAATTCAAGACAGAAAACCGAACCCAGTTATCCCTGCAGCAAGCCCCTTAGCCGGAGCATTGAGCAACTGGTATCATCTGAAAAAGGTTTGTTTACGTTTTCCTGCCACTCTTGCCAGGTCTCTTATTTTCATCATATTTGGTATTTTACATTAAATGACCCATCAGAGTCATGACCTCCATCCTCCTTTTTTTAATTAGATTTGCAGGCTTCACATTTGCCAAGCAAAGCTTGAAAACGAAAACGAAAGGCTCAGAATCTGTGAGGCAAATCAAAGAACTCCACAAATAAGTAGGATTTAAAATTCATGATTTTCAAGCAAGCTGCGCAACTCCTGCATGCATACATTTGCAACCCTGTGATACCATTAACTGCAAGAAGCAACTACACAGCCAACAGCCCACCCATTTCCTCACCACTCCTCCTTTTCTCACACTCCCATAACTATTTACACACGGCCGCCACAGGGTCATTACATCTGGTCATTCTTGGCTTGAGACAAACTGAGACCTATCAACCAGAAACGAATACTAACCCCCTAAACCCACCTCATTTCACAAATTGCATCCTGTGAAACAACCGGCATGAAAAGGTTAGGTGAGAGAAAGCCTCACGGGTTACAAAGCCCAAGGCTTTTCCCACATTTTTGCCAGAAGCCAAAGCAATACATATAGTCTGAAACTTATCCTTTTCCAGGATGAGCCTGTATTAACAAGTCTAAGCCCAAGTCTCAAGTCACATTTGTCCCCAAGCATGGATGCTGCCAGGACATCGACCTCCCTTTTGGCTGCTCGACCCATAACACCAGCCCTGCCCCAGCCACCCACTACATCCACCTGCCTCCAGGGAGAGCTGGGAAAACCACTCAACTCTGTGTTTACTGGCCTCTTTTTGACAAACGCTGCTTTCTAATAATTTATTGGGTTTGCTCTCCTAAGCACCCTATATATTTTTTAAGGATGCACACATCTTCCCCTCCCAACATCCCTTCCACCAGAAAAAAAGATGACGCCAAAGGACGGGTTAACATGAAAACTGCAACTCAGGCTCATAACATTTTCATCATGAATTCTTTATGTCCCTAGTTAACAGGGTAGAAGCTTCCCTGAAACAAATCAGCTTGTGTTCAGTTCATTACTTTCCATGAAAACAAAGAAAAAAGAAAATTACTGCTTTTAGAAAAACTACTAGAAAATTCTGATCCATTGAAACCTGAGGAGAAGATAAACTAAAAGATATTTTTAAGTAACTAGGCATTACAGCTAGCTACCTCCTGGTTTTCAGCAATCACTCTTGATGCTCCCATGTTACATCTTATTTCACCTCCAGCAAGATCCCTCAGTAGTGTATTATTCAGAGCAGTATCATGACTGTTGTTTTCAATGTACTAGGTGCAGCTGGTTATTTTTGCAGACTCTTATTTCTGCACAGACATGCAGCCATAATGGATAGCAGCATCTCCCAAATGAGTTTTCCAAGCCCTGTTAACAAATCAGATAATCTTTCCTTTGCTTTCCACAAACTTACCACGGTATTAAGGAAACAGTTTCTACTTCAAGGTTCTTTTGCAAATTTTATTACTGCTAAGAGTGAAAAGAATGTTCGCATATTTCTTTCATGGGGACCACCACTTGCTGATGATGTGAAAGGGCTGATTAAAAAAAACAAATTAATGCACAGCATGTCTGATTTCTCTCTGAAAGGCCTGTCCTTGGAGACTGACCAGTTTCCAGGGGAAGGAAAACACCCAGGAGGAAAAAGGTTTCTTAGCATCTCGCAAGGAACACGGCAATATTTCCTGAAGCTTCAGCCAAAATGACACTGACTTTTCCAAAGGTACAAATGGATCCTTCTCAACTCCAGATAAGCAGGTCAAACTTCATAAACCACCTCCATGGAAAAAGATTTGCCAATTCTGTGATGGCCCCCCCAAAAAAGTAAATACATTATTTCGAAGCAAACCAGCAACCAGGAAAAATTACAAGTGCCATCTTCTTGTAAAAAGCAGAGGACACGGCATCCCCAGAGGCTTAGGCCTCACCCACTCCTCACTCTCACACACACCTGCAAGAAAGCACTAGAAAAGCAAACTCATGTGCTTTATAATATCAAGCCATCCCTCGCCCAACTCAAGCTGTCGCTTTCCTCCATCACCCCCTGAAGCTCATCCCACTACACACATCCTCCCCAGCAGCCAACAGGCTGAGGTCTTCTCCAGTCCCACTCACTCCTCTGGACAGGAGCCCAGATGACAGGTCCTGCCACTCCACCCATCCGAGTCACCTGGGATGTGCCTGGGGCAGGAAGGGCGTTACGTCTCCTTTCTTCCTGCACACACCGCTACATCAGAAAAAAATTCCCCGTCCACCTCTCCAAAGAGGCAATGATTCCACTTGCAAGGTACCAGAGGGTGAGTGGGAGGGAATGAGAGCAGATATGTACTTGATAAATATAACCGCATTTCGAGTGGCTCCAGCAAAATGCTGTGGTGTACGTGATGGCAGAGAGAAGAGCCAGGCATGCCAAGGAAGCTGAGTTTCGCTCCACTTTGAATCTCGTGAGGAACGGGAGCAAGAGGTGGATATAGGGAGCCAATGGAGGCAGTGAAACCCATTTTTGTACCTTAGCAGGAACATGGATAATACACCCCAACACGCACTCAGCACTTGAGCTCCCTCACCCACTGCCTGACAGAGAAGCTATATGATCTCCACTTCTCTACCACTACCCCCAGGAGCAGAAACCCTCCCTGCAGCAGCATCCACCTCTCTGTGCCTCAGCATCCTCCTGCTCCAGCAGCACCACCACAGCCCTCAGCAATCACTCTCCCCTCAGCTTTTTTCCTTCCTGGACCAGCTTTCATATTCGAGGCCACCTGAACCAGCAGAAAACGTGCTGGTGGAGAAAGGCCAAGTGCCACAAGGCAACAGCACATTTGCCACAGATAATTTATCACAGCTACACAGTGGAGCTGCTGGGAGAACACACACCCTGACTTTTGTAGTCTCTCTCTTTTGATTATTAGAAGGGCCAATTAACACATAAATTGAGCTGTGAATACTGAAAGGGATTTGAAAACAGTAATAATTAAAGAGCAGGACAGCGATGGCTCACGAGCTGCCCCTCGTCTTCCCTGCCCTGCTTGCCAAGGCGCTCACATATTGATGGAAGAAAAGCACCAGGATACCCAGGAGCACCCCATGCCCCACCAGCCCTCTGCTTGCAAATATTCAGGCTCCCTGCTCTGTGCTAAGACACAGTATTTATGTGGACTTCTCGAACTCCCCACAGCATTCAGTCCCCAACAAACCTTCTCTTCTCCACCCCCCTCAAAAAGCACCATTCCACAGGTATTCCCTCATCTCGGCTAGACAGTGGGACACCGAGTCCCGAAAAGAGAAGTGTTGACTCAGTCAGGGACAGGAGAAGTGCCAGAGCTCAGCACCCTACCTACCCTCCCCTTTGCCGCCTCATGAGGAGTATCTGATGGCAAACGATGTTCTCAGGCCTTAAGCTGCTCCCCAGGGAAACCGTCAGCATCTTTTATTTAGAGACTGATGAAAATCCGCAGGGAAAACAACGCCGACTCCTCCACGGAACATAGGAAATGTATATCTTTTTAATCACTGCAACACCGATTCATCTTCGGGGCTGGTACAGTTTCCGCTCTTTGTTGCTCTGAAGCAATGGCAGTGATTCAACTCCCCTGTGACTACCACAGCCTCTCAACCACAATATTTACTATTAGGATGGCTAAATACACTCACTGACGTGCAGGCAGCTCCATCCTGACCACCCGGGGCAAGGTCTTCTCAGCTCTCCCATACAAGGGAACTAAACATGGAAGGGAGTTCAGCTGGACTCACTTTGCACCAGGATAAATGACAACAGGCCCACAGAAGTTGAACATAAGCTTCATGAAGAAGCCATCAAGACTTCTGAAAGAAGGAATGCCAATCCAGCATGTTTCATATATATTTAAATTAGAACACAACTCCAGGAATGCTCTCCCTTCCTCATCTGAAACATATCAATTTGATGATCTGCTTAGCTTAAAAAAAAAAGGGAAAACAAAATGCCACAGGAAAAAAAGACTGGAGCTTATTTAAGAATAAACAAATGTAATCATGAAAACAATGGCATATTTCTACTTCATTTAGCACTGCGTGAAACCTCGCTGCGCCAGGCTGATGCAGCTACAAAGCTCCATCTCCCAATGCCTTGCAACCAGCAAGATCGAGTAGCAGGCACTGAGACATTTACACGACCAAAAAAAGCAAAGCATATTCTGTTACACACACAGATCCCCCAAAATGGGGGCCAAAACCTCAGCTGTAAGGCTTAAGAGACAGTAAAATTCCGACCTGCAAACTCTTTTGGACATGCTGTAGGCATCTAGAGTATAACAGAAAGACCAAGGCTTTTCTGTGGTACTCTACAAAACACGTAGGACAATTAATGCTATATAGAGACTCTGTCACTTGGTTTCCTGGTCACCTCTGATGTTAACAACTTTTAACAATAAAAGTGAGAGTCCATCAAATTTATGCAGGCAGTAAACAGCTTTGAAATTAGTGTGAGCCGAGTTCCCTTGAAGAGAGGTACATGCTTGAGAGAGACAATTACAGAGGAGCTGAGTAGATTTATATCAACTGGCTTAGCATTAAATCTCTTCAGAGCATTTAAAAACATAAAATTGAGACCTTATTAAAAAACTCGGCATTTTTATTTCAGCAGATTAATGACACTTACATTACTAAATTCAATCTGTAGCTTCAAACACCACCACCAACATAGCTCTATCTAAGTGTAATTAAAGAACTAGTCATCATTTAGGGGAAAATTTCTGGAGGCACACCAGCAAGCTTGATAAATTCAAGGAACTCAACCTCACATGGGAATTCTAGCACATATATTTTATTATTCCCTTGCCCTTCTGTGCACAATGAAATATCCTGATAGCGTCAGATTATAAAACTGTTCGACTGAAGGGACTGAAAGCTCACAGCAGGCTTTCCTTCTATACACTACTTCATCATTGTTTATTGAAAACTCGGCACTGGGATGTTTTGGCTTGCTTTTCTTTTGACTGCAGAAGCTGCAAGTCTAAGAGGTTTTGCCTAAACAGTAGATTGCCCGTTTTGCACGAAGATGGTAAGAGCTTTTGTTTTCATTTTCACTCGCAAGGAAGAGATCTGGTCCTGTTGCCACAGGATGCAAAACAGGAGTACTGCTTTGTAAGGCACTGATCCACTTTCGCTCTCTTTTCAAGAGATAATTAAATATGTAGAAACACCATTCACAATGGCATGCTATTTTAAAGCAAACGTTGGAACATGTATTTAGAATCTGGTGTTTCAGCAAAAGAGACAAGGCTGCAAATCATCCTTTTTAGTAAGTCAGCACAGAGCAAAATACTTAATCCAGTCTTTTCTGGAAAGGAAGATAGAGTTATCTCAGTAATACCATCTTCTTTGTAGTGGAATTTCTATAACTTGTTAAATATCTCCTATTTCCCCAAAAGCTTAAATTAAATTAGATATTAAATACTCACACATCAGTGATGTTCTCCTCTCTCTAGCTTTCCTAACCCAGTTGAGAATATCCTGTAGACCGTGAGAACGTGCAAAATAAAATGTAATAAAGCGTCAGACTGAACTGCAGTTGAAAACCTGGTCTAGGAATATGGGAAGAAACCCTCAGCTGTCAACTACAAATCACATCCCTGGCACTAACTATTGCCAAGACAGCAAGTCACGTAAGACCAGCTAAAATATAGTAGATACAGGCCCACACTTACTAATGAGAAGAAATAGCACTCGCTGTATCTGCACGGACATGTGGTTTAGCAAGAAGTCTGGGAAGGCTGATTTTCCACCAAATGACACACGATTTTGGCAAGTCCTTTCTTTACTTTGCTTCCTCATCACCAAAATAAGGATAACGACATGACCTGTGATCATGCAGCAAAAGCCTTGGGAATTCCAACCCAAAAAGGCACGTATACAAGAAGGATCACTAAAGACTGACTGCTCAGACCTTTTTTTCTTCATCATCAACTGCAAAACTCCCTTGGCTTTGTAAAGGCTGTGTTAGCCGTGTGTTAGTGCTACTAACATTAAGTTGTTGTTGTTTTAAAGCCCAGGAAATCATACATTCCCTTTACTGCCTTTTACAAAATAGAAACAAATTATTTAAAGTAGGACCTGATTCTTTTTCTCCAATAAATGAAAATTTTAAACATTTTTAAACATGATGATTTTTAAAGCATCTGGGAGACTTCAATCTCCTGCTGCCACTAGGGGAAAAAAAAAAGAAAAAGTCCAAGCAGAATCCAAAAGCCAGCAGTGCAAAAAAAAAGATGATAAAACTGAGTTTATGGGGTCATTTTCAGGAAATCACAGGTCAGTCCCACTTAGTGCCAGCATGACATCCTTCTTTAATAAGTACACATCAAATATTTATGGGATAAAAGTACCAGGAAAAGATACCACAGATTCCCCACAATGCCTGCCAAATGTCACGTCAGCAGCTTGCCTGGTGCGCCCTGCCCCAACCCCGGCTCTTCCGAGCAGTGGCTTGGTGGGACAAACCTCCCCTCCCTCAGGCAGGGCCATCAGGTATATGCACTGTTTGTGTTTTTAAGTACATTTAAAACAGTAATAAATTCTCAAGTTGCTGGTTATATGTATGTAGCCAGAGGAAAAAACAAAACAAAACAAACACCCACGAGTTTTTTTTCCCCCTTTTGCAGACCCTACAATTTCATGGCTCTTTCTCCACTCATGATGCCAGCTAGTCATGGCAACTAACGGGTTTTTTTTTCTCCCCTTCAGACTCAACAGACCTACAAGACCAACTACTTCAAATCAAAACATAAGAGAAACGTTACCTTTTGTCGGGAACAATGATGGCTTTGGTTCTATTCCGGTACGTACTGAACGCCACACTACTTTTTCCAACTAGCGCTTCGTGTCATGTAAAACTAAGAAAAGCGAGAAGAGGGAGCAAAGCTCTTCTATTATTTATCAGCCACACAGTCTAGTCTTTGCCCCCACGAGCTATTTCAGAGATCTACGGCTGTAGCATCCACAGATTTTCTCTCATTAATACTTTCAACCACACTGATCTGCAACACAACACTAAATTTACACGCCACTGACTGCTGTGATTTTTTGTTTTGTCCCCAGGAATGCCGAAAAAAAAAATTAAATTCCTTTCCCTTTATGTCATAATGGTGTGCAACAAAGTAGCATACGAGCACTGCACATTACTGAAGCTCCTGAGTTATTGATGAGGCTTTTAAAGACTAAGCTGACAAAGCCATTCCACTTTTGGTGATTTACATAATTATATTTTAGGTACAATTTATTTATTATTCTGCTGCCTATAATCAACTTTTAAGCAAACATTGTGTGTATACCCTCCTGTTTTAACCTGAAGCAATCAAAATTACAAACGCAGTTTTATGCAAGAGCAGATGTCTCCTGAAAGGCATCTCAGCTACTTATTTTAAAGCAGTGGGTAATAATCAGGGGAAAAGAATTATCCTCACCTCTTTACACTCCTGTGACTGCTCGTATGTGTATATCATGAGAACACCTAAATCAAGGACCAGAGACATTTACCAGTTTTTTGACAGACGAGTGTAATTTGGGCATTTATCCACCTGCCTGTTCTTGCTGAAAAGCTGTTTCCAAACTGCCCCCAGAAAGCCCTGGCCACACCAGGGTACTTGCTTTCAAAGCATGTGTTCATTTTCTATTATATGACATAAAAACAACATCGTGTTCTACATTAGGCTGCAAAAATCATGCCCTTGAAATACTCTCTGTCGCAGGCGGGAGGAGGCAAAAGCAGTCACTTAGGCTGAGCGCTCTGTTCCTCCGAAAGGGAAACTCGGGAGGGGAAAAACAATGCACGTACAAAACAAGAAGGGCAGAAGGGAAGTGAGTCAGGCTTGCCGGAAAATATTTACTTGCCAATTTGAACAAAGGAATCTCGAGTATTCCTCGCCCTGGCTTCTTCCAGGCTGGGGTAGGACAGTGGATTTGTCGCCGCAGGCTATTTGAGGTAAAACTGAGGCCTGTCAGGGTAAGTGACTCCCCTGGGCCCTGGCAGCGCAGCACTGCTTTGCAAGGCTTGCCCAGCCCTGCGAGGAGGCTACACCGTCTGATGTGAGAAAGCAGCTTTCTAACCCTTTTCAGGAGG
The DNA here is from genome assembly GCA_033124195.1 of Coracias cyanogaster. Classification (NCBI taxonomy): domain Eukaryota; kingdom Metazoa; phylum Chordata; class Aves; order Coraciiformes; family Coraciidae; genus Coracias; species Coracias cyanogaster. The sequence continues at coordinate 87,898 of JAVSBS010023112.1, forward strand.
GTAAGAGAGAAAGTAGAAATTCCTAAGGATCTTGAAGCAAGGGTGGCAGAAGCAGAAAGCCTGAGCCTCCCACCTCAGTCCAAACTGGTTCACGGGACCTTCAGCAAGTCAACCAGGCTTTGTGTCTCAGTCTTTCCTCCTAAAACCTATCTATGCACTAATATATGTGTGTACAGCTGAAAGAAGGCTGGACAACTCCTCCAGAAGGCAGCCTGGGCACAATGTCAGAGGTAGAAAGCAGCAGTGAACGACCGCCCAAAGATCTTTCGGATGAGTACGATTCTTTAAGTAGGCACGGGGGCAGAGAAGGATCAGAGCAGCTCACCATGCTTTCCAAGTGCTGCTCTGGAAGCTACAGGCACCTGCAGCACCCATGACCTCAGGATACCAGAGTGACTCAGCCTCCTGAACGCTGGACAAGGCAGGCAGCAGGATCTACAGGGTGAAAGTGCCTTGCTTTTAAGTAAAGGAAGGCTCAGATGAATCACAGCACCATGTAACTTATTCTTCGCCAGTGGACTCAGTATTGGCTGACCATGTGGTAGTGCTGGTTGCTTGAACTGAGAAAGAAAGGTCAAACTTTCTGCACCAGAAATCAGGCTTTGCGAGTGAAAGCCACCACTCCCTGCTTGCAGCTGCAACTCGCGTGGGCCCCTGAAGCAAGGCAGGGACCTCGACACTGGAAGGCAGCCAAGGGCACCTCATATTTAGCCCTTATGCTTGAAGGAGTCAGCTAGAAGGAGCCTTTCCCAGCTGCAACCCTCAGGGTGGCAATGGAGATGCTTGAGATCTGTGCTGGGATGTTGCAAGCAGCCACAGCACCACACAACCCACGGCAACATGACTTTAGCACTTCCTACCTGCAATGAGGTACTGCTCATAACTAGCACTTAAAATACTACCTGATGTGAAACACAGAGCTACTGGTGTCACCAGTGCTATCCCAGGTTTGGGTCAGATTGAAGATGGGCCTTAATAAAATCATCTTGTATCTCCTGTGGTCCTGGAGATCTACGCCCAAGCAAGCCAGAAGTTAAACATTAAAATTATTGTCCTTTTGACACCTGAAATCTTTTCCATCAGCATCAGAGCACCTATATAATTTATATATCACCAATATGATTTGGCAGGATTAAATAAGAAAATAATATATCAAGAATTTGTTATTGGAAGGGAAAACATTTGCTGCATACAACAGCGCACCAGAAGAAAAGCCCGATTGCTGTGATGAATAATGTATATTGCTTATGGTACTAATTAACCTTGTCCTCCAGTAAGATACTATGGAACAATAAGGCTAATTTGAATGTGGCCCGACAGTTTTCCCAACGGCATCTGGAAATCAGTCTTTGGAACACGTAAAATTTAGATTTGTCAAAGCAGAAGCTTTTGCTCAATAAACTTCCAGAAAGAATATTTTTGTTCCTCTGTATTTACAGTTCACGGTGTTTGCGTGCATATACACAATGCAAAAGACAGAAGGGAGCTCCACAGCCAGAAATGGTCTAGCGGGGCCTTCCATAGGCCCTCACCCATCTGCCAGCAGCCCACCGGCAGCGACATGACAGCAACGCCTCTGCAGACTCAGATGTCCTACGGACACAACTGCAGCATGCTTGTTGCATAGCCTCACTTTCTCCCTGATCAGAGTGGCCAAACACAAAGTTCTAATGTTCATTTTCAGTGAGCTTGTTAAGCTAATGCTTTTATGCCACCAACCAAACAGAAAATGCCTCCCCCTGAAAACACTGACTGTAGTTTGGGCTGGTCTTACTTTTCCTGTAAAATACTCATTTTCCTGTTAGCCCAAGGCTACGTATGGTATTACGATAAACACACAGGCCACATTAGATGCGCTGTGTTCTTAACTGTTGTGCATAGCGCACACAAAGTGTGGCAAGCTACTTGCAAATACAGACATGACTGAAGACACAGAAGGCATCACGCAGAGCGAATCTTGATAAACACCTTCTGTAGGAGCATACATTCAACCGTAAGTTTACATAGTCACAGGATCAAGTTTTCAGACAACACTGGCCATCTGCTTTATATACCAAGGTCTGATCTAGCATGGTATTATCTTGGGGGGAAAAACAAACCAAAACAAACCACCAACAAAACCAAACAGGAAAAAGACTTTTTGGCTCTCTCCAAGCACCCTTCTGCCCTCTGAACTGCTGGGAGGCCTCCAAACCAAACAGTACCCTACAATATTTTGGAAGGGCAGGGTCTGACATGAAGCGCTGACCCATCACCTACCAGTGCACTTTACACAATACATTTCAGAGCCTGTGCGTGACTCGCTGCCTTCACCATCAGGATGACACAGCTCATCAATGCCATTAGCCACACTCGGAGCTCAGTCAATAACACTCATACAATCATTTCACTTGTCCCCAAGCACCAGATTTCCAGCTGGCAGCCACCCCACACACTGGAGAGTAAAACCCTCACATAGCACACCAGCAAAAAAAGCACCAGGAGATGTCCACAGAATCACAGAATGTTAGGGGCTGGAAGGGACCTCAAAGATCATCTAGTCCAGCCCCCCCTGCCAGAGCAGGATCACCTACAATAGATCGCACAGGAACGCGTCCAGGCGGCTTTTGAATGTCTCCAAAGCAGGAGACTCCACAACCCCCTGGGCAGCCTGTTCCAGTGCTCTGGCACCCTCACCGTGAAAAAGTTTTTTCCAATATTTTTATGGAATCTCCTATGTTCCAACTTGTACCCATGTTGGTTATCTTCCAGGCACTGTTAGATACTGCTCTGAAGGCCAAGATGGAGTTCTGAATATCCTACTGTGTGCAACATAACTCAAGAAAATTATTGTAGTTAACATCATAAGAGGTCCTGAAGAGAAAATGAATGGCACATACTGAAAAGACTTGGGAGCTAAACCTTTTGTGAGCAATTACTGTCCAGTAAGAGGCTCAGCTTCTCCAGAAGTTGTTTCAGTGCAATGACAAGTTGCTTGTATGTACTGCAGTGAGCACTGAACACTGATTATGCTATTTTTATTACAACACTATAAATTAAAACAAGAATCGTAGGCATAAAGGCACCCAAATAATCTATCCTGTTCTAGCATCAAAATGAAGATGGCTGTCTACCAGAGGCTAGCGCATAACAAAAAGAATCAAAAATATTAATAAAAATCCAAGATTAACTGTCTAAGTCTCCAGGACATACTGTTCTTCCTGAGGTTGTTGGGATAAAGTTTTATTAAAGTAAATGAGTACTATTTTGTTTGCATGGCTGTGTTCGTCTTGTTATTTACTGAACTAACGTCATCTGTGATCCAAGTAAATGCTAAACTGAAGTATCTTCTCATATAATTAATTCCTCATTGCCTCCCTAAAACACTAAATCACTATCTTAACAATAGCTTTCTCTCTTGGTACTGGAACTAGAGAGCAAGCTAGCGTTTCTGTCTCCGAGCTCCCTCCTTTTCAGTTTTATCTGGGCTACAATAACTGTTTACCAAGCACAGAGGTTGCCTGCAGCATCAACTAGAGGGAGGTCTGGCTGGAGACCCTGGATCTACACTACGTGGGGCATAGTAAAATGTTGGTATCCCTACTTTGACTAAAGCTTGTCCTCTGAATGTGAGTGCTATTTCACAAGCTGGTTGCTGTTGCCTCAGACTGGTACTTGGATGGAAAACATTTAAAGAATGGCTGTTTCCTGCAGCGATCAGGAGATCAGGAGCAACGGTATTTTCGTAAGTCAAAAATGAGCTGATGGCAAGCATGAGGTAGGGAGAACACTTAGGCTGCCGAGGTGAGATGAAAAATCGAGATGTACAGCAAGACTTGTCACTAAATATCATAAATCCATCTTTTACAAGAGGAGTGGAGAGCCTTGGCTCTGTTCCAGTTTTCCTCATTGCATTTTGACCACAGCAATATCCTACCTTATGATTTGGACATGGTCAGTAGAATGTAGAAATATAAAATATGGAAATATTTGTTGCATGTATTTTAAAAATGAGAAACACAAGTAGCAAGAATGTACTGCACTGAAATTTAGATATTTTTTTGATATATACGTCATTTACAATAGTAATTAGCAGCAAGATGAAAGTGGTAACAATGCTAAAAGTTAGGTGTTTACTTGTATTTTATGCTTTACTTTTAGAGGAAATCTAGCAAGCTGAAACAGCTTGTTTTGGAAAGCCGGGTGAGGACTGTGAGGTGGAGTGTGACCCCAAATGGATGCTAAGAAGTAGATGGGCTTTGAAAATTACCTTCTGCAAAAGCAGAATCTCCATATATTTACAGGTCTATTTCTGCACTCTCTAATTCACCTGCTTGAACTGTAAATGGCTGGAGCTGTGTGTGGAGCAAGGTGAGGCTATCACTTCTTATGTAGCTTTCCGATATTTAAATGCTTGCCTGATATCCGGCAGCCTTTCTGCTTTAACATTGTTTAAAGACATTTGCATTCACTCAGAGCTCAAACCTAAAATTGGAGGCTAAAGAGCTCAGTGGATGCAAATCCCCCAGATAGATCCCCTCTGAAAAGGGGATTATTGCTGATGTTTATCTGAGGTTCATGTTCTCCTTGGTGCCTGCCAGGAGTGAGATTGATCTCCCTCAGCTTGTCCTGCTGGACGCTGAACCCCTGTGTTTGACCATGTGTTGGTGGTCAGTTTTGCCTCCTTGATGGCATCTACCCCCAGTAGATGCTTTGATAAATACAGTATTAAGGAAAATAACCATTCTGCAAGCACTCCAAATAGCGAGGGTGTGCGGATGGAGGTGAGACTCTGGTAGTGGAGTCATGCATGGGGAGAAGAACCAGCACATGATGATTCCTGAGAGCAGTGGGGTGGTGAGCCCCATCCAACCCTCGGCTCTGGCTTGTTTCTAGGCTCACAGGGCCTGAGCGCTGTGCTGCTGTCAGCTCTGCGTGCTGCATGCCCCAGACTCAATTCCCTGTGTCCAGCTGCCTGAGCTGCAGGGTGAAACCTTTGAGCCTCTTGGGAATCTTAAACACTCCTGTCCAGGTGATCCGCGAGCAGCCTGCTTGCAGCTGAAGGCTTCAGGAATACACAGCTCTTTCTACAGGAAAACTTTGCAGGGTAATAGGCAGAAAAAGTAGAGGAGATAATCTGCCAGCTGGCTTATCCCCCCCCCACTGACTCCTGCCCAGCTTTCAGCTCCTCTGTGCCCTACAAGAGGCCTGGCATGCAGCAGGTCTCCCAGTTGGGAACACCTCTCCCTGGCCACAAATCCTCATGCTTTCCTTCATGGAGGTCTCCCATGCTTCAGCCCCTATGCTGGTGGGTAACTGTTCTGCACAGGTGGGATCAGGCTGTGCTGGGACTTTGCATCACCCTGAAGCAGCTTCCAGGCTGTGTGGCACCTGCCAGGGTTCCTGCTAGCAAACGCCTGAGTCAGTACCTCCTAGGAGTGAGGGTCATGCCTTGTTCATAGAAAACAAGAATTCAGGTGTGCCACAGAGGCGGTTGTCACCAGAATGTTGTATAAACTCTTTTATTTTTAAAAAATACTGGCAGATTTCAGCAGTAGCTTGGGAGACAATGCGGCAGTGTTTGCCTATTGTAGAATGGCTATAGATTTGATTTTAAAAGGGATTGAAAAGTAGTTTTGAGTTAAATGTTAAAGCGTTAGTGAGAAGCTGTGTTTATTTTTCCCCCGGTGATACCTGGAAACGGGGGAAATGCCAGCCAGGTGAATGAATTCATTTAGTCACATCTTTAATTAATAGACAAGTGATTATAGAATCATCAGATAATTCAGGTTGGAAAAGACCTCTAGGATCATCTAGTCCAACCTTCTTCAACTATCTCCTAGACCATTACAAAACCATTTCCCCTGACTCCTTTAGTGCAAGCCAGCTCCCAGCTGGGGCTGTACATTCCTGCTTCTCCGATATCCCTGCTGGCCGTGTGCACGAGACTTTCACCTCCATCAGTTCTGCACAGACCCCACTAGAGGGGAGATGGCACCCTCAAACTGCCCAGCACCTCCTCCGGGCTCCTGCACTGCCATGAAAGCAAGAGCTGCACTGCAATTTCTTCTGCGCACAACAGATTGTTACCTACAGGTACAGGCAGGGGCGAAATAGGAATTTCATCTATCTGATTCACCCCCTTCACACAGGAAAGGGCGAGTCATGGAAGGCATGAGTGTGGTATTGTCCCATTAATGTAGATTTCGGTAGTACTGCATCATTGTTTTATTTATCATAACGTCTTTACGCAAGGTGGAAGTGAAACCCACACAGAAAGACTAGACATTGGGAAGAGGAAGGGGAGCACAAATGAACCTCCTCTGTTATTACGGACTGGCCCCAGAATGAGAATAAATGGCAATAAGAGGAAAAATACCTGTGACATAATTATTAAATAAGGGGCAATTTTTTAAGTGGCTCCAGTTTGGCTTCTAATTTTGTTCCTGTAATTTGATTGTGGGTTTAGATGGGACTGCTTAGACGTTAGCTACTTGATCTGCAAGTAAGCAGCACAGAAGTCTGTGCTGGGGCACAGGCGTGGGCACGCTCTACCAGAGCTGAACAGGGGCTGCACCCTGCCAGCCTGCTGAGAGCGGGGGCTGCTACCGCCGGTGACTGAAAAGTGGGGAGAAACTCCCTTTGTTTCAGTGAATCTGTCACCGGCAGATGTCCAGACCACCAGAGATGCGGGGGGCTCTGTGGGGCACGGGGTATGGGTGAGGCAGCTGAGATTCCCCAGCCTGTGCCAGCTTCATGTCGTGATACACCCTGCTTTTTCCAGGAGATGCAGCAGCCTATGCAGGTCACGCCCTAGGAAAAATTCCAACGGCTTTACTGCTGCTTAGCTGCACCTTCACAGAAAATTTTATAGTAGGCCTGCATATGTGCATGTAACAAAAACGGAGCTTGAAGAAAACAATGCTGTACAAAATAAAGCAGAAATCACTATCGAGATAATATTGACACATTAGTTAAAAAAAAAAAATGGCTACAGAAACCTGTTAGGTGCTGTAAGTGGTACTAGCAGCTGTGGCGGAGGACAGGGCACCTCCAGCCGCCATTGCGGCGTGCCGCCATTGCGTGTCACTGCTAGGACAGAGCAACGCAGCACCAGCTTCCACCAAAGGGAAGGGACAGTTCACCAGGGCTGGTAGGGCTGGTGACCATGGGGGCTGGGGGAAGGTGAGGCAGCTTCTCTTACCTTGGCTTCCCCATCTAGAATGGTGATCAGCACATACAAGGAGCAGAATTTGGCCCTACTACAACTGGATCATGCGGCTAACCAGGATGCCAAAGGGTGTGGGGGCAAGCCTGGGAGGCTGAAAGCTCAACCCACAGCCAAGCCAAGGTAGGCATTGTGCTAGTGGACATGGTTGCTGGGCAACCACCTTCCCAGTCCAGATTTGACAGTGCAAGAAGAGGTGAAACCATGGCCTACATCTGCACCCTTCCCTGCAACCCTTCTTCCAAACAGGAGGTTAATTTTGAAAATTAACCAAAAAAAAGGGTGTTTGTGAAGATCATGCCACAAACCTAAAGCAAAGCCAGGAAGAGGAGACAGGAGTCCCCAGTCTGTAATATGCAGTTGCTGTAGATTGTTCTTACACAGAGCTATAAAATAGGAAAACTTTCAAATATTTCAGGTCTGGGAGCCCTCTGAGCCACTGCCAGCTCCTCCCTGCAGCACCTGAAGGATAATCCTTTCTCTCCACTTCTAAACGTTTCATCTCTCCCCTCTCCCCAACCAACTGACCCCCAAATCCTCAATAATTGCCCCTTTCAAAAATCCTATGTGATTTTTTCCCCTGGCTTTAGACAGATGAAACCTCAAGCTGCCAGTGAAAGGCTGTGTCCCCGTTGCCCTGAGCCATGGAGCCATGAGGGCTAAATGCCCTTAAAAATAAATGGTTTCCTCCTCTGTCCTTCCTCACAGCCAGTTCCCAGACAAAACAGCAGGACAATAGGCTGAGCCAGGAGTGGGGCAGGGGGAGTGGGAGAGAAGGAGGAGGGAAAGGGTTAACCACCTTACCAAGGTAAAGCACTGAGGCTGATGGAGAAGCTGCAAGTCATTCTGCCAGGACTAGGAGAAGGTTTTGAAGTCTCCAGGATGCTCTCACAAAAGTGCTGCAGTACTACCCCAGCCAAGCTGGTGTGGCAGTTGTGGGAAGCAGTGGGGAAGGGACTTACCCAAGCTGGGGAGTGGGGAAAAGAAACCCCAAGCAGGAGCATCCTGGCAGGACTGCAAAAGTGCTGTTGTATTCAGGTTTCCTTTCTTGCCTCTCCTTTGGCCCTCATCTTTCATGTCCCAGCCCCAGAGTTCTGGGCGCTGTCCACTTAGCCAAAAAATGTGGGAAGTGAGATGATGCCACAAGCCCAAGGCAGGAGTGGAAGCAGTCATTGTAGCCCCGGCTTCTGCGAGGAAGGTATCTTCTGGATACCTTCCCTTGGGAGAAGTCTGCCAGGGCTGCACCAAGCAAGGCCTGCCTTTCCTGAAGGGAATAGCTGGCCTCTTCCTCCTTCCCCTCTGGCCCTAAAGAGCCCCTGGGCATCTGATACCGGTTTCCAGAGAGAAATGCTGAAGCAGATGGGATATAAGGGGACACATTGCTATCAACACCTGTTTCCTGGGAGGAAAAATGTTAGAAAAATAACAGCTCATGGTGCGTAGATGGAGAGACAAGTAACCCACCAAGGTAAAACTGCCAGTGTAATTTCCTGGATTGTATTTTTACATTTAGAGCGTATTACATCCAGCATGACCCAGGCTTTTGAGGGAAGCTTTGGTCAATTAAGATTAGCTGTCATTTCGCATTTATTATCATCATTTATGAATTCTTCTCATTGCCAACAGGCAGAAGGAGAAGATGGTGCATGAAATAAATAGATAATTGTCAGGGAAGCTGGTCAGGGCCCTGATTTCTATCCCCCTGTCATCTCTGGCTCAGCTCTGCCCTGTAAGTCAGCTCTGGAGACCTCTGAAAAACCATTAACGTTTTGGCACTGCTATTAACCTACATATATATTCTCCTGCCAGCACTTGGGGTGAATCAGAGGGGCATGAGCAAGGGCTGCCTGCCAGCTGGGGTACCACTGCCCCTAACCTCTACTGGTCCCAAAGTCATTGAACCTCTGCTGTACTGAGTGTTGCTAGAAGGGGACTAGGCTGAAGGGATCAGCACGCTGATGTGGCACAGGGGTTTCTGGCTATGGCTGCTCAGTGTGGGACCAAAGAAGATGCCCTGTGCTATGAGTGCATGAGAAGGAGGCTCAGGTGTTTGCAGCTCCAGCCTGGCACAAGGAGAGCAAGACCCTGAGGCATCCAGCATACAGGGCTGGATGGCACTTCTGTCCCCCACACTGCATGAAGGATGCACAAAAAAAAGGCCAAACTGAGAGAAAGTGTAGGGAATATTTCAAACATATGTACATAAATGGGCAGTTATAAAGGCCCTGTGCTCCTGGGCGTCTGTCAAAACCTCCTTTGTCTTTTTACCCCTTTAGTCCCTTCCTTGCTTGTACAATTGCAAAATAACAAAATGACCTTGAGAGAGAAAAACTAGCTACTCCAGGATGCTGGTTCAGGTGATGAGAGCCTGTGAACACTGTATTTCTGGTAGGCTATCACTCAAAAAATATATGTCCCTAATCAAAGGTAGATCTAAAAAAAAATAAACAAATCTTCTCCCCTCTGCTACCATAGCACTGTTTCTAGAGCACATGTTGTTAGCAGTGCATTGTTGGACGAAAGGGTTAAATCTGTATGTCTTTTACATTGCATAATGTGTACCAATATCTGCATAGATCTCTAGTGAAGATGAAAGAGCGCATTACTCACCAGTGGCAAATGAAAAGTACCTTGAATCAAATTAATGATCAAGGGGTAAAAAGGAAGATTTTTTTGGTTCCCATTGTTGCATTTCTTTCTTACCTTGCAGGAGTACCAAGGAGCAAACAAACCTCCCTGGCTTGTGCAGAGCACCTTCCCTGAGCAAGGTGCTCCACAGTAACCTGCACAGTAAACCCTAAGCCCTTCTGCACAGTTAACAATTACAGAACCTGTTGAAAGCAAAGGAAAACAAGGGACATTCTTTATGTTCCCGGACAATGAGTATTGCAAAGCTCACAGAGGCGTGCCAGTCAGGCTGCAGATACAAAGAGCTGCTATCAGCTGACCTTACTTGGTGACCCACTATAGGAGCTGGGCAGAGCTTCTTGTTGCTTGTTTGCAAAGGGCTGCTGCAGTCTCCCTGAGCACAGGATCATCAACGAACAACTAACAAAGTGCCAAGAGGCAAATGGGGCCCAGCCTGAAGGCCATGGGCCAAAGATCACTTGGTACTGGCCCTGTGCATCCTTTTTCCTTGTGAGAGAAGATACCAGAGATCTCATCCAAAGGGGTGTGAAGGCAGTGGGACAAACCCCCTGAGGTCACATCTCTACCCTATATCTATTTCTGGATCATAGTTTTGTAAAACCATCTTTAAATGTACATATAGTCACTACATTGTCTCTCATTTCTCTTAATTGTGAGGCAGACACCTCACAAGGATTGCCACAGCCTCCCTCTCCCAACAGCAACCAACGTTCACACCAGAGGACTTGCATTCTCCTTGCATCATCTTTCCATGTTCTTCAGACAATGGGCCAGCACTGAAGCCTTTCAAGCAGCTGGTTACAGAAGAAACTAGACTTAGAATTACAGCGATTCTTCTCTGAAGCCCTTTTTGCAGGATCACCTCTTTGGAGTCACAAGAGACCTTAAGTTGCGTGGGGAAGGACTGCCGCCCTTGCTTTGAGTTGTTGTTATTGCTGATGAGAAGTTCCCACATCCTTTCCTTGGAAAAAGAATTTCCACAAAGTACGGGTCAAGAAAGAAATACCTTCCCCTTGTTATAGCTGATGATTACATATATATTGTATATAATGATTGCCTTTGACTACATGGGATACAATTACTCCTAATAGTAATATCCTCTATGGGAAGCTGTGGAAATTCAGTCAGTTCAAACCCCATGTGCTGCCTGGAACTCCATCCCACTCTGTGACCCACAAAACATAGGCCCCTGCTCTGCTGAGCCATCAAGGGGACCATGGGGCAGCTGACACTCAGGGGAGATCTACCATAAGACACTCAGGAGAGGTCTGCTGCAAGACCTCAGCTACTTCCTGTATTTCCCCCCCATCATAGTACGTGGCCTATGGGTGGAGGCACACATTATTTTCAAAGTAAACTCCCTTCTACCACTTTTTCCTCCCAGAAACACCTTCTACTTATTCTTCCCACCCTCCCAGGAGAACTATGACCACACTGGGAAGCTCCATTCGCAGCAGTTTCCCTGTCCTCACAGTTGAGCTATCCCTCAGTTTCCTCCTGAAATCCCTCAGCTCTGAATGATTCCAGTAAACCTTTTGCTTGGGAAATTCAAACCAAACTGATGTGTTTTGCATGACGGGGATGCTGCTGAAAATTATGACATTTCTTTACACTTGAAGAAGGTGGTGACTGACTGGTGCAGATGCAGCAGATCTCTGGCAGAATTACAGCACTTACTCTTTTGAGTAGAGGATGGATTTTCAAATAATTTGCAAATAAATTGGATAATTTGCCTGAGTTAGAAGTACTTTGGAAAATACATTAGATGACAAATTTAGCAGCAATCTTCAGACTTCTGCCTTCTCATGAATGCGCAAGAGGAAATGTATAGATGTTTCTCCAGACTTCCCTTAGGGGCTAAGTGTTTCATACAGACTGTATTAATGGGCTCTTAAAGGACTGTAGGTGAGTACCACCATTTAGCACTGGAGCTTTGTCAGTGTTTGGGAAAGGAAAAGGTAGTAACAGCTGTCCCAGAGATTGCCCAGTTTCATAACAGATGGAGCTGTTATGGGTTATAAGTTGGCAAAATTAATCCATCCCTTTAGAGAAGAGGAATGTGGAAATGCAACTGAAAATATTGGCAGCTGACATACATACATTTTCAAAAAGTACAAGGGCTGTGAAAGAAGCAGGACAATAGGAGGTGGGGGGTACTCATGAACACATGGCACCTGTGTTCACAAGAAGTACGGGGAGAAGAAATGGGCAGGAGGACGATGTAGGGCATGTGAGTGGCATAAGCTGCAAAGACAGTGAGGAGGTCTTTGAGGCGTGCTGAGTTACCTGCTTCAGCAGCTCTGCTTTACAAAACCAGTTTAACTCCTCTGTGTCCCTGAAAGAAGGCCAGAGCTTACAAATGACTACGCTCATGAAAGACCAGAAATGTAAATAAAGATAGTATTATCCAGATTTGTCATTACTTTTCCTGCATGTAATTGTGTTCTCCTCGGATTGCATGGTCACTCTATCAGCCTAACATTTGCAACCTAGGCAAAAGAGGAAACTCCTCAAACTGATGCTTACATACTAATACTAGATGCATCCATGGAAACATGGCTAAAAGAAGAATACCTAACTTCCTACAGATTGGGAGGTCATCTGCTAGAGAGCAGCTCTGTGGAGAAGGACCTTGGAGTCCTGGTGGAAAACAAGTTATCCATGGGACAGCAATGTGCCCTTGTGGCCAAGAAAGCCAATGGTATCCTGGGGTGCATTAAGAAGAG
>JAVSBS010023112.1:100579-114256 GCA_033124195.1 Coracias cyanogaster
GAAGAAGCCCTTTCTGTTGTCCTTGACCTCCCTCGCAAGTTTTAATTCCAAGGAGGCCTTAGCTTTTCTAATTGCCTTTTGAGGCGCCCCCAGTCCAATCTGACTGCTGAGAATTGCGTTACCAATACATCCAGGAGGCAAGAGCCCGAAGACATCAATGATGAGCATACCAAGTGCAGAGCAAGAATCAGTTGAGCACACGGCACCACAGCCATAGCTTAGGGAAAGGCTTCCTATGATGAACTGAGTCCTCCAAGCAGGCTCAAAGGGTTGACATGCCATTCTGAACTGTAATAGTGAAGAGTGACTCAAAACCTCTTTCCTACTCTTTTCAGTAGTGCAAACACATGGATGAGCCTCAGACTGTGGCCCCCTGCATGAGACGAGAAAAAGAGCCAGAAACTCTCTGATATTTGGGAGGTTTGGAAGAGATCAGCATCAAACCATTTCTTAAAATAGGTCTGATCCGAGTTACATCAGTTATTATCAATGAAATTTTTATCCTATAGGTCATGCTCTGCTGGCAGTCAGCGCATCATTTAATAAAGACATAGGCCAGGAAATCATTTAGTTGTTAAGAACACATTATAAAGGATTATCATCTCCCTCCCACCAAAATCAATGATAAAATCCCCAGTGACGACAGAGAGCACGGGATCACACGGCAGCTCACTTCTGCCAGGAAACCTGCACCCAGACGTCCTGCTCTGGCAGCACCGTCCTGCAGCAAGGCCTCCAAGTGCTATTTCTGCCAGGCTTGCCAGCACAGACACCAACAGGACGGTTTCTTTCTCTCTCTGGTACTAGCTAGCCTTTCAATCTGGACCAAAATGTCTTTGCACATGAATGATCGATGAAGTCTCTGGGAGCACAAGCTCATCTCTGCACCTGCCTGTGTGGGCCCACACTGGCAGGCCCAAGCCGTGTCTGTAGGCATTACCCCCGTCTAAATTCCTCGCTGTTAGCCCTGTCGGGAGGATGCTACTGCTGTCACAACACAAGAGCAGGTCCTAGCTGCCACGACACTTCATTTGTCTGGGCAGCAGCATGCCTGGAAGGATGACTGCCCCGTTTTAGTGGAAGTATGCAAGACAATCAAGGCCAGCTAGGCAAACTAGTTTTGACATATTAAATCATGCTTGAACTGTGAGAGCAAAGAAAAATAATGTAAAAGCTCTTCTAAAAACAAAGGCTTTACAAATAAATAAATAATACAGGCCAGCCTTGTGCACAGGAAGGGGAGAAAAGGTTTTATCTGAGCCTCACTGAAGACTTAGGTAGGCAAGAGAAGGGAAAGACTATTTTGCAAGACAAATATCTGCCTTTTTCTGCAGAGGTTTGTAGCCATTCCCATGTGTTTAACTTCTAAGATAAGCCTCTTGCCAATCACCTGCTCTGGTACTGAAAGAGCATCAAGTGTTTGGGCAAAAAGTAGTCCCCAAACCAGGTAAGGCAGGAAGAATGAAACCCCATTGTCTGTACACTTACCCCTTACCAGTACCTTCATACGTATGCAGAAGCCCTGGGCAACAGCTGACACGGTCCTGGAGAGTCCTGTGACTGGTTTTGCCACAGTACTCTGTGAGCCTTTAGCAATTTTTACCTCAAATTCCTTCTGCAGACGCTTTGCTCTAGGGGCTTCTTCCTGGATAGATAATACTCCATCTGCTGCAAGTCAACCATTGCAATGCAGGAAATCCCACCAGCCCAGGGTCACAGAGCATCCATGGACCTTGGCAATTAATCATGGCACCTCCCCATCATCCTGAAGCCCTTCCTCCCTGCTGTGGATTTCTTCCAGCAATTAACATGCCCGATTGCCTTGGATTTATACTAATAAAACGCTGGCTTCTGTCCCAAGATCCCATCACCACTGGCACTTCTTGAACCTGCACAGAGTCCCAGCAGTAATGAAGTCTACAGCCCTGGCTCTGTCTCTGCTTGGGTTGCAGGCTATCTGCAAAGCAGCTCAGAGCTGAGAAACTGCAACCCACAGGCTGCTTCCGCCAAATACCAAATTAGCACATTCCCCACACTTGTAGCAAGCAGCTTTTTCTTTGGCTCTGCAGTAATTAAAAAGCTTCCTTTCCAGGCAGCTTTGGAAGGCAACGCTGTGACCTCCGTCACCATTGCAATGGTATGACAGACTGTCCGACTCAGTGTAAGACCTTTAATGCAGTATTTGGGGAATTAATACCGTAGCAGAGTGACCCTTCTGACCACGCAGGAGGCAGCAATTCCACTCGGTGGATGGTAACTGTGACTCTGCAGTTCAATAAAGATGATATTGGCTCCCTAGGCAGGCTTGCTTTTTTTCAAGTGATATTAGTCATGTGTGTGCAGAGGGACTGGAGAGTCTGTTGGGGCAAAGGATGCTTTTTTACCTATACACGGAGGGTCTGGTACTCAATTACACTGAGGCTTTGGCAACAAAAGGGACCTTAGGGCAGATATACACTCCCCTGGCACAGCCTCCACACTAGGCAGAGGCTCCAGTTTCTGGGAAAGTCCTGCTCAGAAAATGCACCTTCAGGCCAAACATTTTTTTGCAGGAAAGCATTTCATTGAGGTACACAAGGAAGCCTTTTGCAAAGACAACTTCTGTTCAAAATCCAGCTCTAGAGGAATGGTTTGTTATTACTTCCCAAGGACCCCACCTGGAGATGAATGACCTTGCAAGGGATTTAGGTTAGCCCAAGACCATAAAAAGAGCACATGGGATCAAGCACAGCACTGACAGGCAGTGCCCTGGTTCAGATTCTAGCCTCTGGCAGCCTCTGGCCCAAAGCTACCATTTGTTAAATTGGGAATAGTGACTCTGACCTACTTCATGAAGTAGATCCTTCAAGATCCAACAGAGAAAAACTCTTTGTATGACCTAGAAATGTTTTTAATAGTCTGTATTAACTGCTTCTTTTCTCACACCGCAACAGTCATGTCTGAAGTGCCAGGGAAACTACTCAAAAGCCACTAAAAGCCTACCATGAGGACTTGTCTCAGGATACACCACCAAGTCTCACCACAAGAATGGGTCATTGCCTCCTGTGCTCTGGTGGCCAGGCAAACCCACCAGGGGAGCTGCGCCCACCACCATAGTGGACTGTGCAAGGATGCAGATAAAGAAGCTCTCCTGATACGTATCCTCTCCTACCCACCCTGCTTCCAGGAATGTAACCTTGGGCGCCATGGAGGCAGGTACAGCCTTGTTTCATGCCCTCAGCCACTGAACTTATCTGGATAATGCCACTGAGCTGCAGCTCTTAGAGCTTTTTTTCAGGACGGTAAAAAAAAGTTTCCTCGACCTTAACTTGATTGACTGTGAGAAGAAAGTTGTTGTCTTAAATCCCAATTCTTCAAACTTTAGCTGTTTGGTTTTTTTTTTAAGGACATACATTTATAAATATAAGACAGGTATATGAAAGTAATAACAGGCATCTACAAGCCTCGCATTGTCTCTTTTGTCCTTTCTCCTTAATCTGTTTTGGGTATAATGTTTGGGGTTTATAAAACATCTAGTCTCGCTCTTTGAGTTCATTCCAGTATTAACAAACTCAGAGCCACCCTGAGGGAAACAAAAAACGGAAGCACATCAGCACTATGCTCAATACAACCTTAACCATGCACTGTTCATTGATACCATTGTGTCTAAACCAGATTTGCTTCTTCAGCTGCTCAGAAAATGAGTAAACTTCCAGCAAAATAAATGGGCATCTCTGTTTACATGAAGAGTAGAGTCACTCCTCTCCGCAGGCGTGTGTTGCAATCTCTTTGCTCTTACGGCAGTCTTCTGAACACTCACCTTACACAGGATACAAGTTTAACCAGCTAAAGAAATGAAGTAAGCTGTCAATATGTTCATACAAGGCACAATTGTAGCCTCCTTCTGCGGAGCCTGGTTTTCAACCTCAACGATAACCCAAAGCAAGTAAAATTGGTCGAGATGCAAAGCATGAAGAAAGAAAAGCTTATTATTGAAATGTCAACACATCATTAGCTACTGCTAAGTATTTTTAAATGAGAAACAAAACTGAAAACCTGACTTATGAACAAAATACAATAATACAACTTCATTTTAGTACCTCATTAATTAGATGGAATGAGGGTTCTGACACGCTCTGGCAGATCCTTGGCAGCTCAAGAGGTTGAAGCCATCCTTCTGCTAAAGATCACCATCCAGGGATAGTGCCCACGTCTCATCTGCCCCCAGGCCAGGGCATCAAGACGAGCCTTCCAGTGGTCACATCAGCTCACGGGCAGACTACCCAGTTCTGCAGAGCCAGCAGCAGCTTCAAGCAATGGGACAGAGCAGGCAGCTGGGGACAGCCGTATCTTAAATCAAGGCAATTCGATTCCCTGCACTGCCAAACAGCATTCATGCACTTTATCCTTAGGATTTCTCCAGAGTCCTTAATTGTTTCTAAAACCCACAATTAATAAGCAAGCTGTTTCCAAGCAATTCAGAGCCAAAGGTGGCAATAAAAGGAATCTAATAGCACCGTGGCTAATACTCCTTTTCTCCTGCAACAGCTCTCCCATCCCTTAATTTAAGAAATTCCCTAAGCTACCAGTGGATACTCTATATTAAAGAAGGCTAAAACCAAACAAGGTCCATATTCAAGTAACTATCAGCTAGTTATATAGGACCAGACTAAAAAGCATACCCTGAGATTTGTTCTACAATATCTTATAGCCAAGAACCAAATACGACCTTCACAGTTTACACTTTTGGACCCACTTCCAAACCTTATTTTATTTGCACTGCTCCCTCTGTACTTTGCAGGAGGAATAAAGTATTCCTTAACCGTCCTTCTGGAAGGTGACTACACAGCAGCCACGCTGCAAAGAGCAGGAAGGTTAAGTTCGTCAAAGTAATGGCCTAAAAGCATCACCGCAGAACGAGGAAAGATCTTCAGAGTCATCGGGGTTAGGAGCATCCAAGGCAGCGCAGAAGGTTACAACTCATTAGCAAAGCACGATATCGTTCACACAGATACCATGCCTCGTAGAATAAAGGCAAATGCACACGCAAAATAAAACACAGAAGAGAGTAATAGTTAATCAATCCTGTTGCAACACAGTTTTGATCTGTGGAAAACATTTCCCTGCTCTTGTTGATTATTTCAGCTGCAGAACAAAACACCTAAATAAAACACCTCTCTACAGAATAAACCCGTTCCCTCTCCAGTGACAACTCCTTCTCCCTGAAATGTAGCGTTCCAGTGATTTTCTTTACATTTGAAAAGATAATACACGCTGTGTGGCCAAAAACTCAGCTATTCTGACACTGGTTGGTTTTGTGCCTAATTAAAATTAACTAGGCACTTCAGCTCATAATTACATAAACACCTACCATGCTATACTCCCAGCCAATTTGGTTTTAATCAGAAAAACAGAAAAGAAGTATGAATGATGGGCAAAAGAACTCCCTGGAGGGGCAACTCTATTTCCAAATTCAGTATTCTCTGTATACTGAGTATTTCCATCAATGTTTTTCTTGCCATGTAATCACCTCCCAGTAGAACAATTAAAACGATATTTTTTATTTATTATTTTTTTAAATCTCTGGACTTTGCTTGCTTTCCACTCCATCACAAGGGTAAAAGCACACTTGTCTTATTCACCTGAGATGCAGCGGGGAAGTCTCCCACAAGACAGGCAGGATTTAGCAGCACGCTATCTTTCTTGCATCCATAACGAGGAGTTGAGAGCAAGAATTCAGTCGACTTGAGGCAGAGAGGCATGCAAGCAAATTGTGAAGGGGGCTGAAGAAAAGTTGTCCCCACCCTGCACCTACAGCAGATGCAAAACCAGAAAACCTGGCTGCTTCCGAGGAAAAGGCCAGGCTCCAAAACAAGGTTCCCCGTGCAGCAGCACATTTCCATTTCCTAGAAATGAGGGGACAGGGAAAGCAACGTCTGAGCTGCAGCACCGCGTCACCTGAGGAAACCACACACAGCAAATCTGTTAAAAATACAGGGGGTTTTATGGTAGTATCAGCTGCATGTTTCACTCACAAGTCCGGCCTCTGGGAGAGCTGCCGTGCAGATACAGAAGCGTGACAGTCACCCAGCGTGGCTCTGCCATCGCTGCAGCTGCAAGCCCTCAGCTGCCTCCAGACCCTTCACAGATGGTGCCTTCTGCTGCCCACCAGCCAGGGTCACTATCTCTGCCTCCCTGCTCCTGCACAGATCAAAAAACAAACAAAAAAAAGCCCTTGCCTCTGAATATCCTTCCAATAGCTGATCAACAGGGAAGCAATCACCACTCTGGGAAAGTGCCTTCAAATGTCCGTACTGATTGCACCACTCTGGGAAGAAGATGAGTAGCTGTGCTTCGCCCCCAATCAGCCAGCACCAAAATGACCCCAGAACTGATTCAGCAGGTGAACTTCTGATCTATGTAAGCTACCTACCTGTGTCAATTAGTTTTAATTATATCCAGAATAAAAGACCTGCAAACACAAGGTTTATCTGCAGCCTTTGTTTTCTGCAAGAAACGCTCATTTCTCTTGGTAAGAGCTCAGCTGAATCGCAACAAAAGGAATGAACAATCGGTAAAAATAACTAGTTTTGCAAATGCATTGAGATATGTTCAGTAAGGGAAGAATAATCAAATGAACATCAATATTTAAGACAGCAGAAGGGCTTGAACACTCTACAAGTGGTTTACAAAGTATTTCCTCTGGCAGCAATTCCTTTCTAAAAGCAGAAAGCCCTACCCCAACCCATCCTCCCTCCAGCCTTCATTTCGAAGTTCTTCCTCAGAAGGTAGCAAGGCTGAAGAAAGATTTCACTGAGTTCTCCTCCATTATTTTTTCCACCTCTAATATCTGTAATCTGGTCCATACCTTGTAGCTGGCTAAAACCAGCTGTACTCCTTTTAACGTCTGCTCAAGGAGCAGCATGCAGCAATTCTTGGAGGGCTTCACAATCTCCTGAACTCATTACTTGCTTTTTCACTTTGGCTCTCATTCATTGCAGGTTTTATTTATTTTCTTTTTTTTAATCAAATGTTTAATTTGCGATTGAGCTCTAAAAGCAGCTCAAAAAATACCAGGCTTTGTAAAATCAATTGCATCCACAGCCACCACTCTGCAGTCCTCTGGTTACCAGCAGGACCTCAGCACTGCAAGTGTATTTGGGTCTTGTTAGCTTAACGTGTCAACACCCCTCCCTTCCAGTAGCATGGGCTACAAAGCCTTTAAAGACATAAAAATAAGCACTTCTCCTGTTTCACTGAGAACATACCGAGCTGAAGGTGAGGATGAATACAAAGAGAAATGCCAGAAGGTGCCCTTTCACAGTGACTATATTAGTTTCCTACGCAAACCGCAATGGTGAGCCCTGCTGTATAAAGTAAGCAACTAAAATTGAAGTTAAAAAATAAAACTCACCTATGCCAGCACAGGAAGAAGGAAAGCATAGACTGGGGCAACTAAGGAATTGTTTAGACAAATTCCTAGACAGGTAAAGACAAACTTTAGTGGCACTACATCAAGTTGTATGGTGTTTCAGGATCTGGCCCTCAACTTTGGTTGAGTACTGCCTGCTAAGGGGAAGAACATCATTAGGAGACTTGAAATTGGCCAAACGGACTTGAAACTGGACATTTTCCTCAAGGACCTGTTCACACAGCACAGCTTGAACCCAGGAAAAGCCAATAACCATTGGTCCTTTAGTGGCACCAAATCCCCACTTTAGAAACCAGTGTAGAAATTCACAGAGCAACTGCTTTCATTTCTCTTGTTAACTAGTACAGCAATTTGTTCTTGTGAATAATGAACCTTAACACTGGTCTTTTATAAGCATATCCCCAAACAGTCATAATTTATCTCTAGATGTCCCATAGCAGTAGCTGATAAATGGGCTATGTTGCCAAAGGAGGTGTAAAAAAGCCAAGGAGTTTGGGTTCTTTACAGGAACTACTACCTAGCTTTTCAATATTAATTGAGAGAGTGAGCACATTATATAAGGAGATTAGACCATGTCATATTTACAACCTCAGTGTCCCCAGTGAGAGGAATTGCTCAGCTGTTACTGTCAGTGCCTTCTTCAAACAGGAACCCTGCTGACAAGATGATGAATTCAGAACATCATTGCCAATTAATGATTTGTAGGCAGAAGGGATTTCAATAGTTCCCATATGTTTGTGAGGGTGACTGGGATTTACATCACCTCTAATAAGAGAGTGTAGTCTGCTCTGTCCAGACGTGACACTAGAGCTTGGAAAATGTCATCTTTGCAGGAGAAATTTTAATAAAGCCGGGCTTCTGTGCCTTGAAAATGCTTCTCAAAGCATGGTCACTAATGACCTGCTTATGCCTAAGTGAAAGCAAGCAGGGAGACCGCTTGCAACGTACACCCAAGTGCTTTACAAATCAAAGGTCAGAAGTTATTTAGGTGTTTGTCAAAGCTACACCACAGAGTGCCAAGCCCATCCCTGTGCCAGCCAGGAGCATGGAGTGCATTTCCTAAACACCAGTCAGACTGTGAGAGGAAAAAAAAAAGTCTACAAGCACATAGGACCTTTCTTGGTGTTACTCATTCTGCTTATGTGGCTGCAAAGTTTAACTTTATGGTCCTGGGAAAAAAAAAAAAAAATCTCATGCTTGTGAATAAAACAATATCCAAACCAGAAAGCATTTTACTCACACAGGGTATCAGCGTGAGCTCCATACACTGAATGCAGCCCTCCTCAACGGCCTAAGGCTGAACATCTCCTATCGACTGAGCGTTTCAGAGCCAACTAGCAGGAAACGCTTGGCGTGATGACCTGGGTTAAACGTAGGACATCCAAACGGGGCCTTCAAACAGACTTTGCCATAGGCACTCAGATCCCAACGTCCTATTGATTTGGTAATGGAATCTAAGGCTTCCCTACACGCCAGAATTATGGACTTCAAAGGCTATAGAGCAATGGAAGCGATAAACTCCTGCAAAGGGTGCAGGCTGTAGGTAAAGTGGAAGAGTAGTTAATGCGGGTATGCCTTATGACAGAAGGGCAAGGGCGCGTTGCCACAAAATATCTTTACACTTTCAAATGATCACCATAGTTCTACCCAACACAGCCATAAATTGCAGGGCCAGACGCTGTCTTCTCATCTAAGAAAAATAAATTTAAAAAAAAACCCCAGGCCCCAAAGTGGGAAGTGCAACCTCAAATGACTAAGGTCTTCTCAAAGCACACCCCAGATTGCTACTGCAGCACTACCAGAGATACAACTGCTCTACAGGCACTGTAGGTTCTTCTAAGCTAAGTCTCAGGTTTCCAGTTTAAACCAGTCCAGGTTTTTTTGCTGGTTTTTGGATTTTTGTTTGGTTTTGAGACCTCTAAGAGCGCTTTGAAATATCCCATGACGCTCATTTGATTTGAAAGGTGACTAATGGATGTACCCCTTTCCTCCAAAAATCCTTCCAGGTGACTGGAGTCAGTGTCTAGACACAGAACCCAACCAGTGCATGTTATTTTGGGACACGGTATCTTTAGCCATAACAAACCAGGTCCTTGCTGATCTATCTGACCCACATCCCTCATCTGTGATAGTCTGGATTTCCTCAGCTTGGACTAATGTTGATTTTAGCTCCCTTTGTGCAGTATCCAACATCAAGTCCAACTCTTCTTCCTCCCTAAATGTATCTTTATTGCCACAGGAAAACCAAAACAAAGTCAGATTTTGCTGTATTGACTACATCCTCAGAAAAAGGAGAATATCCTGGTCAAAAAGCATACTCCACATGCTGTTTACTAGAGTCTTTTCTAAAAAGAAACATACTTACATTTTTTGTCTAAGTCAGCCCTTGAAGAGACTTGAACTATGTAGTCTTCACAGAAACAGTGCGCAAAGGAGGACTAAAAGATCAAGGCCACGGTTTGCTTTTGATATGCGCTGACCTATCCTTTGCGCCAACACTACGGGCACCAATAATGAGTGTCTGGAGTGAGGTAAAGAGAAAGTGCAAGACTAACTTCAGCTGGAGAACAATGTCTCTGCCTTCCCCACAGTTTATCTATTACTAGGTGGCTGTAAGCACAAGGCAATTAAGATGGAACTGGTGAGCAACATAGAATCACTTCGTAAAAAGCAAAACGCATTAAAATCTTTTTCTTTCCCCTCTTCTTTTATATCCAAATAGGTTTCAAGCTACCTTTTACATATTTACAACAGAAGGGCAAATTTTATAAACCAGCATGTAATAAAAGGCAAGCCATAAAATGAGATTGCACACTCAGAACATGTTGCACTTCTTTTAAAAGTACTCTTTTGTAGGTCTTGAGCTTCAGATATCCTAGATCCCTTGCAGAAGGCCTGCAGTGAGGCAGAAGACCTAAGCTAGGCTAGCCAGCAACTCAGGAACCTCAGCCAACTACTTACAAGAAAACTTCAGCACATATGGAAACACTTTTATCCGTGGGGCTTTAGATTTAACTTTGGGCAGCTGAATAGCTTTGTATTAAATTATTCACCAGAGAGGAAAATCAGTCAGCTCACAACATATCAATTTCCCACCCCCTGCCCCATAGAGTGATAAAGACAGAAAACCATACTCCTTTAAATAAAAAAACCAAACCAAAAACAACCACAAACCAAACCCAAAAGCATCTTGCATAGGGAAATGAACTTCAAACAACCCCTGGTACAGTCCAGAAAAAAAACCCAGCTTCTAAAATTCTTAAGGAAACCCTGATATTGAGGAAAAATAACATGAAGCTTTAAATAACAGTTAATGGCCTCATGGACCCACTAGTACAGTGCTCCAAAGGTAATAGAGGAGAGCCAGATTTTCCTTGTCCAGAAGGACCTGTACGTAGGTGTCACGTCCTACTAATCCAGCCAAGGCCTCACTCTTCATGCTTACACAGTCATTCAAAGGACCTCAGTGGAAGTGAGAACCCAATCCACATTTGTCAACTCAACCAGGCATGAAGGACACGAGAGAGAAGCAAGCCAAGACCACGCATTGCTCAGCAGCCTCAGCACAGCACCCTCCCTGCAGAGCCTTACCTTGGCAGGTGTTGTTCTTCTCCTCATACCCTGCCTTGCATAAGCACTTCCCGATGGGTACCAGCCATTCCCCCTCGGCACTGCAGTGCATCTTCGGTGCCTCATCGGTCACGGAGTGGTTGACGCAGACGCCTGACACCTCTAGCAGCTGCGAGGAATCCGCTCCCGTGATGGTGTCTGGAAAGCGGGCCAGGTTGCGGATCACTGATGGGCATTTCTTGTAGTACACACGCACAGAGACCAGGGCGATGCAGGCACCCACATCCTGGAAAGCGAGGTAAAATCCCTTTTTCGTTAGGGGCCCAACATCTCTCACCTCTGTGTTTAGCTTCATAACTCTGTCGCCAAGGTCTAACTCTGTGAAGCTCTCATCAGCAGCGATGGTATCGATCTTGATGTACTGGTTTTCTTTGATGTTCCTCCCATCTTCATCATCTGATTCAAAGTAATACATATTAAAAGTCTCTTTGCAAGTCCCAAGTCCTCCTGGAAGGCTGTTACAGTCCCTCAGGGTGAATTTGAGCTCAATGAAGATGCGGGATGCCCCTTCATTAGAGATCCAGCTGGTCAGAAGCCAGTTGTTCTGATTCTGTTCCATTACCTTGCATACTTGGTATGTGTGTATCGGAGCGTAGTTTTCATCCACCTCACCAATTTCTTCCCACTGCATAAAAAGGAAAAGTATTACTTGTTTTAAAAAGTTACAGCTCACACAAAATCTTAGCTTTCCCATCTAAGAACACCTTGAGGTTCATAAGGACTTTGAGGGGGCGGGGAAAATGTTTTAAATGGCTAAATTTTCCATCCTGGAGGCTTGATACGTTCTTGATAAAGTCAGATAAAATACCCTTTAGAAGAAATATAAAAGGATGCTAGTTAAAAGCTTTTGTCTCAGACATTTCAGTAGTGGGAAAACATACTGCTGGGTTTGTCCACTCGTATTTTGACAGGGAACAAAACAGAAGCAGATGGGCCATGAGGTAGTCTTCTCCAATGCATTCACATAGGAGGATGGTTTCTGTTTGTCTGTCCCTGCTCTCCCAGGCTTCTTTCTACCACATCCTCAAACCACTGCCCAACGCAATGAGGACAACCACATTTCTCCAAGCTATTCTCGCTCCCCAACCAACCTGCCAGAAAATCAGCAGTGACATATGAAACAAATGGGTCTTTGCTCTCCCCAAGTGTGCTAATCAGAGGAGTTCCTGCTCGTGAAGTGACAGTACTTCCAATAAAGTTTACGGGCATCTGCAAACCTTGAGCTATTTTTGTGCTACACAGGTTTTTAAGCAGAGCTCCAGAAAACTTCACACAGCTGTTGGTGGGAATTGTAGCAACTGTATTTTGATTTTATTTTGGCCACACTCTGAAGTGCGTCACTTGGAAGAAATGCTTTTTCCTGACCCACCACGCCAGTCAGTAGCACCACACGAATGCCTACAGTAGAGACAGGAACGTTTTCTCTCTGCTTTGACAACTGTAGTGCCACATTAGGAGATTCGATTAACCCATGTAAGTACAGCAAAGAACTCAGGAGAACCAGTGATGGTTTCAGTTTTGTCCCCTTTTACTTTTGACCTGCCCATCTGCAAGGGCTTAATTCCCAAAGCTTCTTCCATACTCTGCTCAACGCTGCTGCCTGCATCTTAGACAGCTTTGGATGTGGCACACAGCAAACATACAGAGCATAATTTAAGGTGCTCCAGTACAAGGTAACAACGACGTTCCAAGCTGCAAATTTCTACAGCCAAATGCCATTTCTTTTCCATTGGAAATACAGCCAAAGATGAAGTTGAGAGCCTTCTCAACCCGTGTGCCATTACTGCAGAGCTGACAGGGAACACCCTCGGTCAACATAACGATGACATTTTTTAAGGGAAATGCTATTCTTAAGTTGGTGCCATTTTCATTTAAAACAAGTGCCACGAAAAGTATAACCTGATGCTCCAGTCCAAAATGAGTTATAAATACCACCAGCAGAAACACATTGCCTCTCCTCCCTGACCTTGGATGTGAAAATGAGAACTTCTGCAATTTTAGCAAGACATGCCCACTATGGTGTGCAGAGTTGGCAAGTACCACCAACCTTTTGAGTGAGGAACCTAGCCTAAGGACATTTTTGTCCTACTAAGCAGTATTATTATTTCGAAACCCTTTTTATGTCCCTGGACTTAAGCAGACCATGACCCTACCGTGATTAACATGTACTTGTCACTTTGCTCTCACTGGTAGAGCCGCAAAGTTAGCTGGAGATATGCCTGCAGCAAAAGCTAAGGCAGATCTCTGCAAGATTCGTACCTAACTTTGAGGGAAGGCAATTAACAATTAGAAAGAGTAGAGAAGCACAGAATTGTGCGAGATGGCACACATCTGCAGCCAGCCTCTCTATCTTCCAGAAAATAGGGTGGTTTTACATACATGAAATTAAAAAGCAGAAAAGCACCATTCTTCAATTACTGTGATTAATTTAAGTGTTAAATATGCTGCACATATACGACACTCACAGAATGGTAGGGGCTGGAAGGGACAGGTTACACAGAAATGCGTCCAGATGGGTTTTGAAGGTCTCCAGAGAAGGAGACTCCACGGCCTCTATGGGCAGCCTGTTCCAGTGCTCCATCACCATCATGGTAAAGAAGTTTCTCCTCATGTTGAGGTGGAACTTCCTGTGTTCA
>JAVSBS010023112.1:114356-138523 GCA_033124195.1 Coracias cyanogaster
GTTGAACTTCAGGAGGTTCCTCTCTGCCCAGCTCTCCAGACTGTCCAGATCTCACTGAATGGCAGCACAGCCTTCCTGTGTATCAGCCGCTCCCCCCAGTTTCATATCATCAGCGAACGTGCTGAGGGAACACTCCATCCCTTCATCCAGGTCATCGGTGAAGATATTGAACAAGACTGGACCCAGCACTGACCCCCAGGAAACACCACTAGCTACAGGCCTCCAACTGGACTCTGTGTCACTGATCGCAACCCTCTGAGCTCAGTGGTTTAGCCAGTTCTGGTTCCAAGTGGATATGTTTAACATGACACTACACAAAAGTCTTATTTTTATCACAGTGGCAATTCTCCCTTTGATGAAAGGGGAGGCCACTCTCCCCAGCCCAGGCAACATATCTCTGGTGAATCAGCTGGGAGGGCATGGGATGGGGACAGACGGAACAGAGCATGGATGGGATGGACAGGTAAGCACATCCCAGTATAGCCCAGGAAATACCGTAATGACTTTAAATCTTTGCTTTTTCTGGCTGAAGGTCAGAGGATCACTCAATCACACATATCAACCAGCAGATATGGGCAAGTGTTAATCTCCAGCAGGAGGTGGTGAAAAGCATCTGAGGGCTGGGAATTGCTCAGACCAGTTTTAGCAAGCAGGGATGTGTATGGATGGTCACAAGGTGCACAGTGTAACTCCATCCAACATGTAGGCAGCATCTAATGTGTATTTCTTTCAGTGATCTGTTTTCGGTAATGTTATTAGTGACCTAACCTGAAGGCATATCAAAACCCATCACTTCTTAGATCAATTTTCAAAAGACTCAACCATCAGTTCTTCAGAGTTAAGAAGCTAAGCTCATTCCCATCACTGCTCCAGGAGTTGTGTTTAGTGGGAGTGAGTATAAGAAAGCCCATTTGTCCAAAAACTAAATCTAGCAATTCTAACGGTTGCTTTCATGCACTGAGAGCACTAAACATTGTGAGGAGGAAGGTCCAAGCATAAACACATCAACTGAGCTGGAGTCTAATAGCTGCAAAAAATGGCACATGACCTCACATCTCAGGCTTTGGGATATGCGGCATTTCCAGCACCGCATCCCGGATCAGAGCAAGTCCTGCCGTCACCACCTGCCATCAAACCGAAAGCAATCAGAGAGCAAGAGGAAAGGGAGGTGCTAACGAGCTAAGGCTGCTTAGCTCTGTATAATCCTCAAGGGAAAGGCAACGGGATTTTACCAGAGCAGCCACTATTGTGCAAAATCTCTGCTCTGTCATTTAATCCCGTCATTTTCTCTCCTATCTGCATGTAGGAGTGCACCATTTCTTTCTCTCCAGCCAGGCCTGCCTGCCCCCCAGGGACAGCAGGCAGCCTGCCAGGCTTTGCTGTTACCTCCTCCAGGACAAGGGGATGGGGGGTAAGAGACCCTAAACATTCTGCCTGGTCCCAGCTTCCCAATCGCTACAGACCTCAGACAAGTATTTGAGCCAACAAAGGATCCCAAGCCAGAGGATGAAATGCAGCATCTCCTGGTTAATGAAAAAGAAAACTCACCACATTAAAGAGATAGCATCTAGCTGAAAATATTGGCATAAAAAAAATTAAGTACAAATGAAAATTTGTGTAATAGTATAATTCCTCTCCACAGCATAGAGTTTTGAGATCTAAATCAATCCCATCTGCAAGATTAAAATAAAAATGCAACCATTAATTTGGTGCTAAATGCTTTCTCTATGTCTTTAATAGCTCTAAGAAGGAAAACACAAATGCATTTCAACGGCCTGATGTTAAATCATTTATAGAAGGCCTATTTCTGAATCAGAAATTTCCAGTACACTACTGCTGGCAAGTGAACAGAAGCTAAAGATTGCGCTCAGCTCCATCAAAAAGCAGCATGCAATTCATGCAGGCTGTCTGCCTATAGAAAGGCCAAAGATACCACACATCTAACTAAAATATAAGAGCTAAGAAAGCATTCAGTGGAGCAGCCTTGGGTTAAACGGACAATTTTTAAACACATTCACCAGCTGTCTGCTACTCAGGCTTGTTTCTCATCTCCAGGATTCCAGGGCTGCAATTTGCTACCACAGCACAGCAAAAGGCTGCTGCCCCAAAAAACAAATACTGACAGCAGGGATGAACATTTCAGAGCTTTTGGTTGGTTGGTTTTGAGAGGTTGGGGTTTTTTCGGCTTTTACAAGGAGAATTTTTGCTACTAGTCTTTAGTAATAATTCACTCTCTTTAGCGGCCACTAAATGTGGTGTGAAAATTTCAAGCCTCTTTCCTAATTCCACACATCCTAGCACTACTGAAAGAGAAAACAGGAGTTTCACAAAATCCTAGGAGCCTTAAGAGGGAAAAGAAGCTTGAAAACCTTAAGCAAAGAGGTTCCTAAGACTTCTCTGGAACCCTCCCAGCAGGACTCTGTCCCTCCAAAGACCGTGCAACCCGCCTCTGTTCCCACTCCCTATTTCACAGACTCCCTGGGTACAAGAAACCTCATCCTCTCCCATTTCATTTTCCACCCTACCACATGGAACCATGTTAATTCAGGTGTCTTCTGGCACAAAGAGGGAAAACCTGAAAAGCATTTATGCACTTCCACCTTTTTTTTCTTTCAGAGAAAGGCAAGCGTGGCACAGATCTCTGATCCCAGGCTTTGAATGTGTGGAAGTATCTGAGATACTCCACCTGCTCTGCCCACAGACACAGGAGGCTAATTTTATCCCCAAATCCTGCTGTCAGACCCAGCACGAGCACACGCCGGCACAGAGGAGAGCGTGGCATGGGGCTATGCCGTCCCCGTGCCAAGTTAAAAGGGGAGGCCTGCCACCCTGCCAGAAGGGCAGACCAGCCCAGCGTTCAGCTCTGTACTATTTATCCTGCCTTTCATCCCAGTAATATTTGGGCAGTCTCTTCGATTTCCTTTTATGCAGCTGATGTTAAGATCTGGCTGCCAATCAATAGCCTCCAGCTCAGCTCCCACACACGCACATTTCCTTCTGCTACTCAACTTTATCTCACAACTTGCTGCTTCTCTCCTTTTGCTGCTCTCCTCCTATCACAAAACCCCAAAATCTTGCTGGTTTTCTTTTTTTAGCTGCCTGCCAGCTTTCCACCTGCTATGGTATTACAAAGTTAATGCAAATAAGAAGCAGGCCCTTCTCTGCACCGTTTCAGTGACTTCAGGGAGGTCACAGAAGGGTAAATCTCTGGTGAAAGCCAGGCAGAGCACTATGCATCTTTTCTTCTGCACTGCAGAAGGTTTTGCAGGGCTGTGCTTACTGTGAAATGAGGCTGTGTCATCGTCTCGCCTGTTGCAAAATGCCACTTACAGACATGCCAGTCCCAAAAATGAACAACTTCAAAGCCTGCCACCAATATTGCCAGTTGTATCAACACGCCCAGTGATGCACAGCACCGCTCAGATTGTCAACTCCAGGGCCATATGATTAAAGGAGAGTCTTTGCTTTTGCTAGGGGTGTTTCAGTCTTCGTTAAAAGAAAAAGGGTTTCGCTTGCTCAGAGAATAAGAACACAAAATAGCAAGTACCCAAAAGTCACCTTATTTGCAGCCCCCTCTAAAGTGAGGTTGACCTCAGGATTGGCAGGAGCAAAACAGTTCTGTTTTGAATGCCGGCAGCGGCAAGAGGTGTAGGTATAACCTATATGACCTATATTTCCCATGGAAGAGTCCACCAGCACCTGATGGAGCGCTTGGGAAGCCTGGTACCCTCTCACAGCGAGGAACTAGAGAAGACTGAGGGGGGATCTTATCAACGCTGACAAATACTCAAAGGGCGGGTGTCAGGAGGATGGGGCCAGACTCTTTTGAGTGGTGCTCAGTGATAGGAAAAGTAGTAATGGGCACAAACTGGAACATAGGAAGTTCCATCTGAACATGAGGAGGAACTTCCTTTCTTTGAGGGTGGCAGAGCACTGGAACGGGCTGCCCAGGGAGGTTATGGAGTCTCCGTCTCTAGAGACGTTCAAAACCCACCTGGACACCATCCTCTGCAACCTGCTTTAGTTGAACCTGCTTTGGCAGGGGGTTGGACTAGATGATTTCCAGAGGTCCCTTCCAACCCCTACCATTCTGTGATTCTGTGACAATGATCCAAACCACACTCACGCAGAAAAATAAAAATGCAATAACCTGACACAATGCTGCAAATTTGCACATCTTCCCAATGGAAGAGCAGTGCCAGGAGCAGAGCGGAGGCACGGCCAAGCAGCTCAAGATCACAGGATAAACAGTAGCCACTACGTGCCATCTCCAGGCAGAATAGAAAGCAAAATGGCTTTGCCCAGCTCCCTTCCACTACTGCCAGGTCACTGGATCCTAATTTAAACAAAAAAATTGTATGTATTTGTGCCAGTATGACAACTCAAGCTTGAAGTTCAAATTCTGCTTACCAGGACAGCCCCAGGGCATCCTCTGCTCTGCCCTGCACCAACCAGAAAGTGGAAGGACATCAACTTCCCCATTACTTCTTCCAGAAAAATCACAAATTTGAAGTAAAAGTAATCAGGAAACCAAAATAATTAATGTATTTGGATCAAGTTAAGAAAGGAGGGGACAGGACCAAAAAAAAAAAAAAAAAAATCAGTAAAGGGGAAAAAAGTAATTTTGACAGCTTCTCAGACCATGTGTTCGCCATCTTATCCTCCTGAATGTAAACAAAAGAGGACAGCAAAAAATACTATGAAAGCCGTTCTAGAGTAATCCTAAGTAATTCTTTCAACCTCAAACGCACTTTTTAAAAATTTCAGCTATCAAATCAACAACAACAACAACAAAATCCCTTATTACTTGTAGAAGTAAGCTTTTCTTTTACCAGCATCCACTTCTATAATGCAAAAGGTGAAGAGATTCCTACACAGTTTCAGTCTCTTTTTTTCTTGCAGGGGGGTTTCAAATTAATTTCTAAGGGCAGGAGCCAGTGTCAAAAGGAAACTGAAGTGAGCTCAATACAAACCATATTTGGCCCAGTGTTTATTAAAACTGTTCAATACCAGTTGTAACCACCCAGGGTCTTACCATTTCCATATATTTGATACTCCCCCCACCCAAGGCTCAAGCCTCATTTGGGTGGCAATTTTACAGCCAAGAAATTTATACACACCGACACATATTCCTACTGACAGCAGTTACCAGTCAAGCAAAAACATAATAGATAGCAGACACAGAGGATAGAGAGGATCTGATTAATCTCCCTGCTCAGGCAGAAATCTTGTCTAATGAAATCAATTTAAAAAGCGGAGTTTCCAAAGAAGGAACTTAATGTTTTCTGGTGGTTTGGCACATTCCCCTCAATTTGTCCAACTAGGAAAATAAATAAAAACAAGTAAGAATACCACAACCTTTGGGCCGTACCTCTCATTTTACTACTGGATTGCAGTTTTCTGCTGTTCCTTAGAATGCCATTCTCCTCTGGCCACCAAGCTGCACAGTCCAGTTAACACACAGGCTCAGAATACCCTGAAGTTAATTACCTGAAGTAACTGTGAGTTTCCTTATTCATTGAAGGTAAGAGCCAGTAGCTAAGGATCATTTTTCATAAACTAAAACATAAGTAGGGGAAGTAAATTGGAAAGAGGTATGAACTGGAAGTTTAAAGCGTCTTTTTGATCCACGTCACATCAGACTAGCGATTTTTTCTCCATCTCTACATTAACCAAGCACTCACTTATTCCCCACTCTCCCACATGTGATACTCGCCTATCAGAAAGTAGACATTAAAAGACATTCCCATCACCCACCTCTACCCCCCAAAAATTCAAGAACAAGTTGTCACTGCACCAATATTAAAGGAACAGCCAGATAGGTGCTTCTGGATGTCTTCGTTCAACATGTGGGCAGCAAATGTATTAAGAGGAGAAAAAAAGGCCTTATTTCATGTTAAGGGTTACTCACCACTGCATCAAGATTTAACAAGGCTCAGTTTCACTCATTGCCAAAGTTTTAAGTACTGCTTTGCACTATGAGAGAAGGCAGGAGAGGGATTAGTGAAGGCAGGGGAAGGACTAAGATTTCATGTCCACTCTAAAGAAGAACTACACTGGAAGCGAGTTGGGCGAATGTTCCATCATGCTCCATCCCAACTCCATTGCTGCCAATTGCGCACTGCGATATTCAGAGGAACTCATTAGCAGCAATCAGCTTAAAAAAAAAAAGGCAATTTTTAGAAGTGAGAACTTAAGCATGTCAGTGCTTTCTATCTTACAGTGTTTTGGACCTTATTAATTCCACCCAAGTCATGCTTTCAAAGTCCTGTGTGCAATCAGGACTGCTAGAAATCATCCTCCTCCGTGAAGTACGCTAAGTAAGGTTCTCACAGAGTCACACTGCTCAGAGATGATGCAAAACACCAAAGAGGAAAGACCGCACTGCAACTGCGAGACTAGTCATGACTACTCTCAAGACGTACTAGATGCAAAGACAGAGTCACTTAAAGTTACATGAAGAACTACATAATAATCATCTCCTATTATTTAAACATTTGAATTTATTAACTTGAACAATTTTTCTGTATTCTTTATTTGTAATATGCATGTAAAACTTGCTGTCACATCTATTTCTGCAGCAGGCTGTGCAGAAGACTTCTCAGTAGAACTCCCTTGGTAAAATATAATGCAAAAGCTTTGACAATTCCTGGATTGTTCTGCACTACCGACAAGGTGAGAAACAATGTAGATTTCTGTAAAGCTGAGCTAGCATCTCAAAACACAAGCAGTAATTTGCTAAACCAACTGCCACCCAAGCAAGCCTGTAAGAAGGATGTGGGCCTTTGAGACATGGTCTAGGGGTTAGGGAGATGTTCAAAGAAGGCTGGATCCTAGACATCTTTTCCGACCTGAATGATTCTATGACTCTAAGAAAGAAGAGCAATTGAAACCTTAAAAATTATTTGCAGCATATGCTCGTAGAATCGTTATGGTTGGAAAGGACCACCAGGATCATCAAGTCCAGCCTTCATCCTAACACCTCTCTAGCCACTAGACCATCGCCTCAAGTGCTACATCTACTTGGTTTTTTAAACACCTCCAGGGATGGTGACTCCACCACCTCCCTGGGCATGAAATATATTATCTGTTCACAGACCTGCACGATTCAAGCTGTCAAAAAATAAATAAATAAATAAATAAATCAAGAAACGTCAGGACAAAGTCACCTAAACTTTTCAGCGCTACACACCAAGGTGCAACAGAAAAAAAAAATAAAAAAGGGGACAGAAGTTTTGCTCAGACTTTGATCATTTGCATGATCAATGAAAGATGTCAGGATCAGAATGCAAATGAAAGGAGAACCCAGCTGGAGGTTAGTGCAACTGAAATGAAAAGGAGCATCAGCCCCTCTCCTGCATGCCTAATCACAGACTGTTCTGACCACTTTGCAAAACAAAGCAATGTGTTGTTCGCAGACCTCCCCCCCTAATTTTATTTCTTTTTAAAAAAAGGTTTGAAATTCTCTGCAACATTGGAATTGAAACATCCATTTCAAATCACAGTCCAGCAACTGAGGGCAAGACAAGAGATGAGTATGAAAGAGGCAATGAAGAAACAATACCATTAAACCATTTTTCACTGCTTAATATAACACTCATTTCGGAAAAATTTAACAAATGCCATAATGGTGCCGACATCACATGGTTTAACACTAGAAGACTGACAGACAGATTTTCAGAAGGACTCACAGTATTACATACTTCTTAGGTTTATAACCAAGTGCTTGGATTTTCAAAGCTTCTGGGATACTCTTCACGTTGCTTCTCATCTGATGATACCAAGAGGTTCACAGAAAAAATTTCAAAAGCAGTAAGAAAGAAACTTTTCCTTGTTATTTTAACGTTGTCCTAATATTTAAATAAATCAAAACTTATGTGGGGCTTCTGTTTACTACAACTGGAAAAACACAAAGCATTTGGCTTATTTTTAATGCACACAGCAGTGAAAATGTGAAAACTTGACTAAATCCTTAATCTGTATCTATGTCACTGGCTATCTATACTTTGCTGACAGTGAGGAAACTTTTTTTCTTAGAGTTTCCAGTAAAATAGAAAAAAATGCTTGATCAAAAAGTGCATTTAATGAAAATAAAAACAGATTAAACTTCTCCATTTTCTAATATTTCCAAGTGATACAATTATCCACGTGCTGTGCTGGCAAAGCCTAACCTCTCAGGCGCACACCAAATTTGACTAGATTATAGAGAGCCCACATGCCACATCAGACCCTGCAGCAAATGCATTATTTTGCCCCTGCTCCCTGGTCTCTAATCTACCCAAAGCTTTTCATAGAGATAATATTACATTCATGGCTCAGGCCTTGACAACTGCACCCATAAATCAATTTTAAATCTTGCATTAATCATCTTTCTGTAATCAGTGGCTATTCAGCACAAATTTACATCTCATTTCTGTTGGCCAAACAGCCACATTAGAGCTTTGAAGCTTATTCAGGCTTAAATGATTATATTTCCCTAATAAACACTGAAGTCCTCTCGGCCCAGCCGCTGTGCGCTGCACTAATGACATACCGTGGCAGCAGGGGCCATCTGAAGTCAGCCTTGTGCAATGCTCCAAGCAGCAGCCCCCACACCAAACTGGTATTTCTTTTTTTTCCATTTGCAATACACTCAGACACAAGAGATGAGAAGGCTGCTCTGCCTGTGCAGCCCCTCTTAAGGGAACTGGTGTGCACAGCAGGCACATACACCATGCAATTTATCGCACCTCCTCCCAACAGCTCCATTTGCCCTCTCTTGAATACATGAAGTTATCAGCGAGATAAACCGACACCCAGATTTTCTGATTGCCTACGTGCTGAGCACCTCACAACTGTCACCAAAAACAAAAGCAAGCTGTTGAAGCTGAACCCTGTAGAAAAGCCACTTTTCCCATTTGTCAAACAGCTGTAACTTTATTCGCAGCACCACCACATCAGGTCTTAGCATGCTTTTTCTTTGATCACCCAAGAATTAAGCATTTTTTATTGGAGTTTTAATATGTGACTACAATTTTTTCCTGTTTTTTTGGGTTGCTCTGTTTTATGCAACAAAGACTATCACGTACACTGGATTACAGTGAGCAGCTAAAACATGATCAGTTTGGGGTGGATTTTGCATGGTTTTGCCTGCAATCCCTATAGTGAAGCAATCTATCCTGATTGAACAAAGAATAATTATTTAATTAAAGATCCTCAGCAGGCCTACATTATTAAACCAGCATAAAAAGCCTCACATTGATTGTATATTCACTTTCAGTTAAGGTCTGAATCAGTATGCTAAGATCTAAAAATGAACGAACAGAATGAGTTTATGACTGTTGTTAAGTACTTACCCACTATAGGTAATAAATTATACATGCGGATGCTTGTTATGCTTATTCCACAACATAATGAAACTTTTAGTTACTTTTTATTCTATGGAATTTAATTCCCACCACATCAGGCTTACGTTACTACTTGAATATGCACCAGCATTACAAGGATGTAAATCTGTTGGACAGAGACACAACCTGCACCTTGATGTTTCTTTAAATCTGGACTTGAACATGGAAGTGCTCGTTTGTTTATGATAGATGTCCTCTATCCTAACCATCTCAGAAAATATACATTACATTATGGAGAGGTTCCGTACTTCATCAGCTATTTTTTCTCACCTGCAACCTCCTGCTACTACACACTCTCTTCCAGCATCTGGCAACCACTGAAGAACCAACTGAACGTCAACATGCCATGGCTAGGAAAGTAAATACAATAATGTGCTAAATACTGAGTTGAGATGTTTGCAGTGCAAAAATAAATGCTGCTTCAGCAGCCAGTTGTGATAATGCGAAGGCTAGGAAAGCTGCTGAAGCTTTCAGAAGGAACTGACACATCTCAGGTAATTTACCTGACCAAGAGGTAAATCATGTGTTAACTTGATGGTAATACTGCGACACCTGCATGAAAAGTAATCCCAATAACAGAAATTTTCTGTTCATCTAACCTACAAAAGGTTCAGGAATTGAAATTAAACATTTT
This sequence comes from Coracias cyanogaster, assembly GCA_033124195.1. Lineage (NCBI taxonomy): Eukaryota > Metazoa > Chordata > Aves > Coraciiformes > Coraciidae > Coracias > Coracias cyanogaster. The sequence continues at coordinate 124,377 of JAVSBS010023112.1, forward strand.
TGAAGAGAAAGTAAGAGAAGTTAGTTATGGTAAGTTGGCAGGTAACCAACCACAGGGAGAATTTGCCACAGGAGTTGAACCTCCATCATTTGAAACCTTCAAGGCAGACCTGTAGAAGTTTCAGAAGAAAATATCTGTTCAAGCAGCCTAGCCCATGGTGAGCCACATGTATCCTTCACCTAAGCAAGACAGCTTAAAGCTAGCACCAACATGCTTATCCCATGTGGGAGCAGAGGCTGAATATGTAGATATCAAAGGTTCACATATATTCTTCTCAGCAGGTTACAATGAGGGTGAGAAGGCCCAAGTCCCTGAGGCACAGAGAGGAAGAACACAGATATACTGAGGACACAGCTCCTCAGAGGAAAAACCATCAACAAAAAACCAAACAGAAAATGAATGAGTTGGTCTATTGTTAGGTCTTTGCCTGCTCAGTTAAGCTACAAGCTCATAATACTGTTATTTTCCATCCAGAGTACGTTGGAATTAACGGTGGCTTAGAAGCTGGAGTAGGTAGAAGTACAGACATGGGAAGCGGCTACATATATTTAGGAGAAAAGAGATTGCCATCAAACAACACTTCCTCCGGCAGTCCAAGATTCAGGTTAAGATGCGAAATGAAGAGAAATGCACAGAGCCACAACCTGTTCATCCCAGGTGGCGATGGACTCATTGCGTTTGGCCATGCCACACACTCTGATCTGCTGTCCTGCACAGCTCAAGCCTTCAGTGTTTCCTTTCAGTGCTTCTCCCTTACCAGCCCAGGGCATCAGAAAAACCACAAGCAAGGACCTCCCTTGGATTTGTGTATGGGAAGACACTTCCATCCACAGCAGGCCTGTCACTAAATGTAAGCTTCTCTCGGTTTCATGCAGCTTATGGACCTAACACAACAAAATTGCAGCAACAGCATTTTATTGCTAGGCAAGATAATCCTTGTCTGTGGCCTGAATTTCTGGAAAAAATAGTTTTAAATAATTTTCAGGAGCTCCTGTGAGGAAACGCACAACTCGGCACAGAAACTACAGATAATTATTTATCCACCCCTGTTCTAGGCCTTATACTCATTCTACAAAAGAGACGGATTGACCACTTCATGCAAACATGAAATAACAAACCCAGTTCCACCATTATTAAGCAGCTAAACCATGAAATCGATCCCCTTTCAATCTTTGTCCCTTCAGCTTCAGACTCTTTCAGTGAATCTAGATGTGTATTTCAGAAAGTTAGATCGGAAAGGAAACAGATGAATGAATGCACTTGAAAATAAAAAAAAAGTACTATTCTCAGAGGAAAAACTAATTAGCATAGGAAATATCACTTCTACAGGTTATGTGGTTAATTGACATCATTCTTCTTACCAAAACACATATCCACTGGAACTTAGACAGCTGAAGAAATGGCACTCCGATGTTGAAAAGTTGCCCACAGTGCACAATACATAAAGCTTTCTAATAATGTGTGCTCTCATCCATAAATTATTGTGCACAAAGCAACTTAAAAACAGTAAGCAGTGAATGAAATTTCATACCAAGTAAAGGAATAAGCCATTTAGGGGAAGGACACAAAATCCTGTCGTTGTGTCTCCATAGCTTCCCCTCACCTTAGGTATGACACAGGACGGGACTCAAAGAACACTAACACTCATACGTACAAAAGGGGAATGTAACCCTAACTCCTCTCTGGACAGCATCCAGCTGAGCAGCCACTAAGATTCCCCCTTCACTTCTACCTAGCTTCCATTACAAGGATGATTTTCTTCTCCTTATGATCCACTTGCCTCACAGATCAAGCAAAAAGATAACGCAGCGCTCTACTAGGATCGCTTCCAGAAAGTCACTTTCATTTCAAATGGCAACACTTCAGCTAGGACGAATTGTAAAGATCCCAGAAAAGAGTCCACAGCTACTCGAGAGATTAGAAACCTACTTTAAAGCACAAAAATCTGTAAAAAAAGATTTGAAGAGAAGACTGGGACGTGGCTAACTTGCTTCCAGCCTTTATATGCCTGAAACGAGGTGTGGGGAGGAGAAAGGGAGAGATGACTAGTACCTACCTGTGAAGTCAGCAAGAAGAGGCATAGCTAGATCCACTGACTGAGAACTGAAATTTGACCAATTCAAGCTAGAAAGATTAGTTTGTCTAATACCACGGACAGCTTGCTGTTGGCACAAGTCACAAAGGGATATGGTGGACTCACCATAAAAGAAAAACCAAACCAAGGGAGAAATTTCTCTCCAGAAAATGCACTGCAGGTCAAATCAAGGTTGCAGACCTGCTGCAAGGACCCCTAAACAAGTTCTTACACTGTACGTACCACAGGAGATTCAACTACATAACGTTAACAGGCCCACTTGCCTTCAATCCTATGAAGCTACACCACCATTACCTCACACACTGGCAAATCTGCTCGTATTTTTAAATAATGAGAACTAGCAAATACTATAATATTGTGGGTTTTTTCTATTGATCGTTTTACTCCACCAGCAAGGAAGCTAACTCAGTAAGAAACAGCATGTCTAGAATGTCAATGATTTGCAATTAACATATTTGAACAGCAGGGAGTTGCCCAACTTTCTTAATACCATTTTGATTACTTACATATTTACTGTAATATGGGAGAAAACTAGTTCAACTCCCAGATTTAAAACTGTGCAGAGCAAAGAAAGGAAATTTGCCAAGTAATAGCTTTGGTCACAGCATTGTGTGTGGAAAAAAAAAATTGTTCTTACTCTTTGCTACCTTTTTTTTGAACAGACAAAAGAAAGGTTAGCAAAAAGGAAGGGGATAGTCTGGTTTCTCAAGGCAACAATCAAGCCTCTGCTAATTTAGGCTCATTCCCAGTTCAAGAAAACACAGGACACCTCTGACACTAGCATCCATTTTGGGTCTCAGTTTCTTGCTTTATCCATGATCAATGGGGACACTATGTGGTCTTCCAGCAAGGACAGGTGCACCAGGGAATTCATCTGGGTGCAAATCTCATACAAAAAAAAGCTCAACACAGATTCTGGCTTCTGCCAAGGACTCTCTGCAACACACAGCGAGGCACAGGGACTTCTGCAGATCCAGCTGCAGGGAGGTCAGCCTCTGCAAACCGCAGTGGTGGGGGAAGCACCCCAGGTTAGCCCTCAAAAGGGGCAGGGAAGAGTCCAAAAGGTTTACCTGGGCTAGTGGCACCAAAATAACTTCACAAACACCGAGCAAGGGCTGCTTAAGGTTCCCTGCTTTCTCTCCGACACCTTCACAGCAAAAGCGTTTTACAAACATTATACAGGCAGCATCATAACCAAATCCCCTGGGGACTAAAGACATTTGCCAGTTCAATACCCTCTCACAGCTCTGAGAAACAGGCTCTGCCAGACTCAGTTACTGTGACTGCAAAGGACACCGTAGCTCCGGCCTATCCCTACCGCCTGTCCACTTCGAGACCACCCCTCCGAGTTGTACACCAGCCTCTGAATAAGCACCATTTTAAAATTGGATATACAGGGCTTGGGAAGCTAAGCTTACAGCCTGCGTAATCAGCACACATCTTCAATGATCATTAAAATTAATAAGTAAGACAACAACCAAATCCCCTGACAGATTTTGATTATCTGAGTCTGGGTATTGATCAGAATTACTCTGACACACCGAGCCAGCAGGCTCTGGCTGATGGGCACAAGTCACTCCTTCACCTGCTGTGGTTTCCTTCACACAGGAAGCATCGTGACATCCAACATCAGGAAGACACAAGCACCGCACAAGAAAGGAGATGGATAGCTGAAGCTGTGTAAAAAAAACAGGTTTGATTTGGTCTGAAATCCATTTCCAGATGAACTATTCATTTTGTTGCCGTTCAGCAGCTGTACCCTGCCTCGCTGTAATTCTGCAGCGGAGCAACAGCAGCCACTGCTTTTGCAGGCAGGCACCAACCTGCTCACCATCTTCTATCCAACACCACGTATCAATGACCACAACTCCTTTATTTTCTGATCATCTGACAAGATATCCATAGTGATTGGCATAACTAGCAATTCTTTTCTAAACTTCATCATTTTTAGGTTGATTTTCCCAGCACTAGAACTGAAATCATCAGAGCTTTGCCCAACTATAGTATTAATCAATACCCACGTTTTCAAGGATGTAAAATAAACTCCAGAATTAGGAGAGACACTAAAAGCATATATGCTGCCACTGAAGTTAACTACACAGGAACATTCAGTTATTTAATCTGGCATCAAAATAAAGCAAACAGCAAACCAGGAGACTGAGTAATGAAGTGACTTGATCTCACAGGATTATACTTGTGGTTATGACTTCAATGGTGTAGTCTAGAAGGATTTGTAACAAACTGAATAATCTCACATTATTGTAATGATTTGTAATCACAACTCCGGCTACGATTTACAGGCTTACTATATATTTGTGTTGCAATCAACTAAAGCAGTCAGTGCGTGCCCTACAATTTGTAACAGCGCTTAAAATTATGTCTTGCAAGGAGCTCCAACAGCTGCCCAGGCCAACAGTTTGGAGGTTTGAAACCAAGGCAAAGCTCTCAAGTGTGAATCTTCCCAATGTTTAAAGGAAATAAAGCTAAAATAAACCTAAACAACGCCAAGGTTTCTGAACAGAAGACCAAAGCCAACATTTTTGCTGTCCTTTACTGTTGACTGAACCAGGAGCAGGCAATGCTGAGCAGACATCATACAGAGCAGAAGTCATTTGAATGGCCCTCAACTTCAAGGATAACCCACAAGCTCCAGCAGGAAACCAGGAGAATCACATCAGTGCTGTAACTGGACTTTGCAGGCTGAATATGTAAAGACAACCCCTATCCCACCCGCCAAAAGAAAAGAAAAAGATTGAGCTCCCAATGAAAAAGTTCTTCTAACAGCTGGAGGAAAAAAAGAACAAGTCTAAGTCCTCCTTTTCAGAAACAACCTTCCCACCCCACTTGGTATCTGCTGGGTCTTTGGCATATCACCCCAGCAGGAATGCTCCCTGCTGAGCATTCAAACACCTCAAAGTATCAATCGGTTCTGAAAGATCACATCCAATTAGTAGATACTTAAATTACAAAGTCCTGTCATCACCTCCTCTCCCACTTTGCCCTCACTCACCAGTTCTTGGTCTAGCTCACAGCCAAAGACAACATGAACAAGAGTAACACCAAGTCTCCAGCTCCCTCTCGTAACCGTAACAGACTGCAAATGGACTAACAGTGTACATTAACATCTCAAATCACATTAAGAAATATTCCATGCTATCTTCTCCTGCCAACTCCATCTTCTGTACAGCATTGTGGACTGTCAATATCATGAGAAGAACCACTGCTGTTACAGGAAGACCTTTGAAGACAAGGGCCAGGTCACCCGCCCCAAAATATCTTTGCTGAAGTTAAATGAGAATTTTTGCACCATAAAGGCTCAGTACTTCCCTGGCTTCAGAGCCAGAGTTCTCATCTTTGATACTGCAGGAAAGCATCCCAGGGAGGGTAATTATCCACAGAAAGCACACATCTTTACAAGCTTCTGGTTTCTCTATTTCAGCACAGTAACAGACCTACAGGATACTAGTTTCTGTGTTTCAATATATAGGTAGTTCATATACACCAAAATCAATAAGATGCACAGGCTTAAAGTGAAACTAGTCTTTAGGAATGGATGATTTTTCTAACAATTTAAACATATGTGCTTAAAATAGAGTAATCTGTGTTTTTTCTACTGTTCATTTTATTAAATCAAAAATACGATGAAAGAAGTGGCCTGGCACTTACTGGAATAATGAACACAAAAGAGATATAAGCAAGAATACACAAGTCAAATGCTTATCAGAACATTTTGGCACGAACCAGGTATCTAATAATATTTTCCTTCTTGGAAGGCAGCAAAAGGCGGCAAATCAAGGGCTGTGCTAGGAGTGTTTCAGCCTGATCTGACAGATGCAGTTTTCACAAAGTCATCAGCAATCTCTGTTCCTTGCCATCACCACCCCTCTCCTGGGAGCTGCCCCAGAGTTGCCCAGCTCAGCAGGCAATTCCTTGTCCTCCTCCTCCTCCTCCATCATCGTGCTGATGCACGGCCCCTACTCTTCTTGGGGGGGCTTGCTTCCTACCGGTTCCCAGGGCCTGATCCTGCCTTCCACACAGCTCTCTGGCAAATCATCGTGGATTATTGCTAAGATCATACTGGGGTAGGTGAGGATCAGACTAACACGCGAGTGTCGTTCACGCTTAACTTTAAATCACTACTACATCACTGACGTGTTTCCAGTAAACCATCTTGAAACAGAAAAAAGGAACAAGAATTCCCCACTAAACATGGAAGAAATAATCACTCTCTCCCCTAAATGCTCACAACTCCTCACAGGATGGCAGGATCTTTATTTTTTTTTGTGGGTGTTGGGTGGTTTTTTCCCCCCCCCCCCAGACTCTCTGACCAGGTTGGGGAAGCAGCAGCCAACTTAGGTTCTGCAATTGTTTTGTCCTCCCTGTGCAGCCCATGGGGTACAGACAATAGATCGCTGCAGCTTGGTAGCGTACAATGTCACAGAGGTAACACAGAGATGACTGATAGCCAGCTGTCACCCACGTTCCCTTCTACAGCGCTTCATCATTCACGTTGGGAAGAGCCTAAAAGCTGGCAAGAGCAGCTACCCCTTTTCTTTGAAGAAGAGTTACCATACAACCCTCAATAGGATGTATTTACATCCATTCATCCTCCCGGTACTTAATCTTCAGTCTGCTTTGCCACAGTATTTTCAATATTAAAACGAAAAGACCTTGCGATTACTGCCTGCTTCAGTCAAACACATTAAATCGTATAGCTCAGTATGCTTTTTCCCCCCAAAAGGAAGATGTCTTAAGATAAATTAAGACTCTGAAACCGAAGTATTTTGAGGCAGAAAGAGTTTCCAACTAAAATATTGGCATTTTCTTTCAATAGCCAAAACCCCAGTCTCACCCTCCCCTTTCATATGTGCCTTCAGCAACTGGAAAGCAGCCCGGTTTTGTGACCACGACAAGCAACCAGAGAACATGATGCTGTCATTTTCAGCTTCTGAAAAGCCAGAACCACTCCCATTAACTTGAAAAAAATGGATGAAAGTTTGTTCTAACAGTCCTAGACGTTCAGCTGCTGAACTCTTTCTTGAATAAAGATATATCAGGATTTTGCAGTAAAACAGCAATCAATCAAAAAGTGCTCCTTACTGGTTTTAAGCTAGGCTACGAGTCTTCAAAAAAAAGTCCTCTAATTTTTATTATCTTCATTCACTGTGCAATATACAGGGCAACCACTGGTCGCGAAGACAAAATAGCAGCTTCCATCTTAACGCTATTTTCAGGAATTTTGCATGTAAAGTTTTCTCCTTCTAGACAAACCTACCATGTGTTTCCCTTTCTGAAGTTAGCATTCATTTTATTTCATGTTTTGTGAGCTGGCTTTCCTGAATAACATGAAAAGAAAAATCAAAAAAGATTGAATTGTTGAATTCACTTACCCAAAAAAGCCATTAACCTGAATAAAATACATGCTGTCAAATGGGGCAAGAGCAAGGCCAATGCATTTTGAGTCTCATAAAAGGATTATGCAATTAAGTGATAAGTAACCCACTAATACATATATTCAGCATATGCAGTAGTAAGTAATATACTACAAAAATTCATCAACATAGGCTATAAAATCCTAATGCATGTTTTATAAACCCTGGGCTGTTGCATATGCATTCTGTAACAGCAGTATTTTATTCTACAAACTTTCAGACTCTCCACAACAGCACTACATTTATACATTTTAATTGTACAGTTGCTAACTGTTGGATAGTAATATTTCTGAAATTGGCACAAAACTAACAGAGAAAACAATGGTTTTAGAAGATAAAGCTCTTCAAAGCTCTTTTATCCCCAAACATAATTCCTAGACAGTAGAGGAAAAAGGAAAAAAAAAATAAAAATGATAAGACTTTTTAGCATGAAAGATTACTGTTTGCCCAATGAGCCTATGTGGAGGAATCTAATGCTGACAACTGTCTTTATAAAATGATATACGAAAGGATCAGCCTTCATTTTTTTCTGTGGCGTATTTTCAAGACCAGGACAGTAATATATTATCCCAGTAATACAGCTCTAGCCAAGATAAAGATTTGCTTTATTCTTAATCTCAGTAGTATTAATTTATTTCACAGTACCTTAAGAGCACTCTAGGCATTTCAGATCTCCTTTCGCAAGGCCTACACCTTGCTAGATGCTGCTCCCAAATAAAGCCTTGATTTGTGTCAATAGCGTACAAACCAAGGGGCAGCTAGCTGAGAGGACAAGCTTAAGAGCATTCTCAAAGAGTGAGAAGATTTAACTTCAGATAGGAAAGAAGGCATGAGACAGGACTCGAATAAAATGGCGAGGCTTTCAACGAGAACTGTTGTCCACCGTGAGGCACTCTGGTTTGGAAGCAGCCACATACTCTAGTTAATACGTTACAAGCATGAGAGTAGATCTTAAATACAGACTATTGAATGAGTAACTGTAACATGTTTTTTTAAGCAGGGCAAGATGAAAAACAAACAAAAAAAAGAGATCTCCAGAGAAACAAAACCAGATCTCAGCCTATAGAGTCAGGACAAGCTTGCCAACAGCAGGGCTTCAGATGTAGGGCTGGAAAAGACCAAAACAGATCATCTGGTTTGTTCTTCCAGAAGAGATGAACTCTGCTTGTCCAGAGTAACGGAGATGATGGTCTGACCTGCTGTGACCTGCTGCTGAGACCTCCTGTGAAAGAAACCCCTAAAGATGAACTTGTAGAAAGGACTTTTCATCAAATTTAACTTGAATCAGCTTAGCCAAAATAAATCCTGATTTTCTTGTCCTACCCATTCCAGACCTGGGCAAAAAGTTTTTCTTTTCTTCCCTGCATCCCTTAAGGTAGTTGTGGGCCAGTGCAATACTCTATTCTACACCCAGCTCCATCAGCCTTTCCACACAAGACCCCCCTTTCCAGTGCAGAGCTGATCTCTTTTAGATTTTGATTGATACATTAAAGCTCTGTAAAACAAATGTAGCTCCACAAGCATTGGCAGTGCCACCAACTCACCTGGGAAATCCACCAATCTGAACAATAGTTAGCTGGCCAAAGGCAGCTCTCATGGTCCCTACTCCCATTACCTCCAGCATCTTCGGTCTCACTCTGGGCCTTTCAGAGTCTGAAACATGAACTCAGCACTGCTTTAAAACACGGCTGAATCATTTAATTACCACAAGGATCCTGCACAACTGGATTATTAACCTCTGGTGTCTTTTCAGACCCAAAGCTCAAGATCTTTTGTTGTAATTATGCTATACAATACAAGCATGCATGAATCACTCTAGCACACTAAAACAGGCAGCATAACTAAAAGAAAACACATCATCATGGCCCCACGGGATATGAGCAAAAATGGCCATGTAAGCATACGATGAACGAGGGGAACAGTCATGAAAGTTTACATATATACAGATATTGCATTGTACCGTAAGGAATCCTAGTGGAAAACAAACCCCCTATATATTTTTAACTCTATTTGAACTCTGTCATCCCACAAACTATTCATGTACAATTCCTTCCACCACACTCCCTGCTGCGCTACAAACTGCATTCTTGCCATGTTAGCGTACGTACTGGTTTTGGCAAGGTTAGGTGATTTTCTTCATAGTAGCTTGTATGGGGCTATATTTTGGATTTGGGCTGAAAACAGCCTTGATAACACAGATGTCTTCATTATTGCCAAGCAGCGCTTACACAGAGTCGAGGCCTTTTCTGACCCCACCAGGCAATAGGCTGGGGGTGCACAAGAAGCCGGGAGAGGATGCACACCTGAGACAGCTGACCCCACCTGACCAAGGGGATATTCCAGACCATACGACATCATGCTCAGCAAGAAAAAGCTAGAGGAAAAAGAGGAGTGATGGCATTTGTCTTCCCAAGTAACCATGACACGTGATGGAGCCCGGCTTTCCTGGAGATGGCTGAACACCCGCCTGCTGAGGGGAAGCAGGGAGTGAATTCCTTGTTCTGCCTTGCTTGCACATGCAGCTTTTGCTTTAGTTAAACCATCTTTATCTCAACCCACAAGTTTTCTCACTTTACCCTTCTGATTCTCTCCCTCATCCCACTGGGAATGAGTGAGCAAGTGGCTGTGTAGCGCTTAGTTGCCGGCTGGGGTTAAACCACAACAGTATTATCCCCCCGATTCCTCTTCTATGCTGGTCATAGCTGAGCAACAACACTTGCAAAAAAACAAAAAAAACCCAAAACAAAACAAAAAAAAACACCAACAAAAACAACTCCACAGGCTGCCAAAAGTACTGCCCTCAAAATGCCAATTATAATCATAGCCTCATGACACAGCTCAATGGTGCCAAGAATCCTCTGCCTCTTTTCACTACCCCTTATCCCCCTCCCTTTATTTTATTTCTATCCCTGAGGGCAAACACTGCCTCCAAACCAGGATTCTTGTATAAAATCTCCATCTGAACTAAGATCAACGGAGAGCAACATGAATCTATTCACAAACCACGCTGAGTAATCTAAACCAGTTATTTTTAACTTCAAAGAGGCACCCTGGGGTACCTGTCCTCAAAAGAACGAGCCAGAAATGCTGCTTGGAAAAGAAATAAAAAAATAAATCAAACCTACCAATGTCCTATATAAATGAGAAGCAACTTGCAGAATCTATCTGGCTGAATTTAGCCCCCAACTTCCAGTGTTTGGTTTTATTAACCATCAAAAGCAGGGACAATTGCATTCCTTCCTTGCTATTCACATGCAAGAAGTCATCTAGCTCTCTCATTTTCTGCAATGATCAAGGAATCATGAACATCTCCACAGGACTAGGTTCCTTAGTACATGTTTATTTTCCTGTCTGAGCCTAAAAAAGAAGAATCCCAGCACATGGAGCCGTGCAATGAGACACAGCACACAGCCCAAGGACCACAGAGGCTTTCCTGTTCTGTGCTACAGGAAGGTCAGGGAGATCAATGGCAGGTGGAGGAGATGGGAGAAGACCCATTACACAAAAGCAAAGCAGGTGTGCCACGCTCTAATTTGGACAGAAGAGCACTTCTGAGCTGTAAAGAAATAAGTTTCAAAACAAACTCTGAAAGGGGGGAGGGTCTGAAGCAAGTAAATCAGCGCTATTACAGACACTGAAACAAAAATCAGACATAATCGCTGAATAAATCAAGCCAGCTAAAAGAAAGCTTTTATTTTAATCAGCAATTTTTGCAATTACTTGGATATTGTTAGAAGTGGCTTTTTTTTTTTTTTTTTTTAACTTGGCCAGAGCAAGTAAGATCGAACAGCACAGGTTACGAGGGCTTTTTTAGCTTCTCCTTCTGATACGGCTTTGCAGGGAGCCAAAATGCATCATGCAGGGTCTCCTGCCAAGTCAAGGGAAGACAGGAGGCGATGCAGCCTACGAACACTGCCTCATCTGACCCAGCTATTTCTCTCACAGCACTTACCATCACTTGTACTTCTGTGAGCTTCCATATGACAAAAAAGTGTGTTTAGCCCAGGCAAGCGCAGGCTGTTTCTGCAGGTCAGAGCTAGTCGGCATCACAGTCATATCTAACGCACACCAACCTGTCTGATGTGCCCACTCTGGGTAATCCTGAGCAGCGCCCCAGGAAGCAGGCTGAAGGTGAAAGACTTTGCAAACCTGCTGTACAAGCACGAGCTTTAATAATTAAAAAAACCCCCAACAACTGACTGGTTTTGTTGATGTGCTTGGAGGACTTCCTACTGCACAAGAGGGATCAGATTTTTCTGATATAGCCTCTGGTAATTCCAAAAACTTCCTTCAGGTTAAACTTACACAAGCTGCGCAGCAAAGTCCAAATTGTTCCTCTGGTATGTAAGAACAGGATCAATTCCAAACTTGAGCTGTGAAAGGGGCAGCATTTCCATGCTGACCACGCTCCATTGGCAGGGAGAGAGTCCTTTTTCTGAGCTCCACGGCCCTGTGGACCTCACAAGGCCTTTGCTCACGCTCTAACAGATGTACCTGCAGGTGTAAGAGCTGACTGCACAACTGCTGCAAGCTGCTGAACCCACACAGCCAGGGAAAGTCTCCTGGGGAAGCCAGGAAGCCACACTACCACGATTCATTAATCCTTCAGAGTAAAGCAGCAGAAAGAAGAATGCACCTTCTCCTGGTTCTTCACACCAGGAGACATCGTTTCAGTTGCTGCTTGGCCACGGCACATTTCAGTCACATCATATCCACTAGTTGTTCAATGTCCCGTATGAAGGAAGAGGGGGATTTTTCTTACTTTCTATGGGCCTGAGGGAAATGAAGGCCAGCCAGGCTGCGAGGATACTACCAAAACCTGTACCAAGTACGTACCTAGCTGGACAAAGCTCTGTGGAGGCAACCCTTGCCTAAAGTGCTCCTCTCCCCTCCCCTAAAATGCATTACTCAAGATGAGCTGCTGCACACCGTTTAGCAGTGGACCAAGGTCTGACCTTGTGGAGACTAAAGCAGCTGCACTGCTTGCTGTGGAATTACACGTGAAACAGGTCAGCCTCTAAACGTAATCTGTCTCCAGACTGGAGGGTCGATCTCCTTCCCTTAACACCACTGCTCTAATTTCCCAAGTTAAACCATATTTTCCCATTGTGTTCATTATAAATGAGGTTAGTAACAGGCTAAACAAGGGCAGTTGGATCTTCCTGGAGCATGGAATGTCTTAAAGACGTAATACACAAAAATTGCCACGGCACACAGTTATAATAAACACTTAGACTACTACACCTACAAAATATCTGCCAAAGCAAGTTCATTTTACTTGACTGGACCTCTTACCCCCCATTTTTTTAAATAAATGTGGAAATCTGGTTTAAAAACCTACCATCTTGAGCCTGTGTGATACACAGCTAACTTCTCCCAAGCACTCCCATACAACTACAAAAACTAAACGCTTTCTTTAGCGGCAGCAGAGCTCCTGGTGCAACCTCCTACTTCTAGCAAATGTGGTTCTAGGAAAAAATACTAAGTTTTTTTAAGATTCTTAATTAAAAAGTGGAAAAGCAGCAACACCAGAAGAGTTGAAGGCTGCTTCAAAAGCTAACGTATCTTCAGCTGGAACAATTCACCACTGAAATTGCTATAAAGTACTTGAAAAGTGACTCAACTCTACAGGATTCTGTTAATAGCAATAATAAAATACCATGCATCAAAAAGCTTACTTCAGGACACGGTCTGTATCTACACATTGTAGCGTTGCAAAGTGTCACACATTATGACATTTCTGCTCCTTTCCTCGATGGGCGACTGCACAGACAGATACACGGACCTTCTAAAATTTTCCCTAAGAAGATGTCCTGAGGTAACAAATTTGTATGAGAACACTTCAAAAACCAGCCTGCATTATCTCTGACCTCAATTAAAGCTCGCTCCTTTTCCAAATTCAAATCCTGAAGTGAGAGCTACCTGAAATATTTATACAAGGTAGATCTTTTTAAAAAGTTAAGCAAACAGAGTACGACTGCAGCACAGCTGACTGCAGAGCAAGTAAGGCAGAGAAATAAGTCTGGAAAGACATTTTTCAGTACTTGTAATATACTGCTGATTAGGCAAAAAAAAAAAAATTGGACTACCCTCCTGAATTTTATGATGCCCCAGGACAACAAAGAAGATTAGGAGGAGATTTCTGGAAATTCAAAAACCATCTGCCTGATTAACTTTATTTGTGGAAGTTAAGGAAAAAAAAAATCTCCCTATTGAGTCAGTAACCATTAATTTGACATTCATGAGTGCCCTTCCAGGTGCTGCTTGGAAACTGAGCTTGTAAATATAGAAAGTCCTCTCTAATGAAAAGACACAAATGAAGCTTATGCATAGGATATTTAGCTTTTCATTGACTCATCTACACATACAGCCTCAGCAGTCTTCTGAGCTCCTTAGGCCTAGTCATTTTTCTCCTGATATTAATAGAACCATAGAATGAATCATAGAATGGTTTGGGTTGGAAGGGACCTTAAAGATCATCCAGTTCCAGCCCACCTGCCACAGGCAGGGACGCTTTCCGCTAGATCAGGTTGTTCAAAGTCCCATCTAACCTGGCCTTGAACACTTCCAAGGAGGGGGCATCCACAACCTCTCTGGACAACCTGTTTGACTTGCCCATA